>CAVNYN010237422.1:0-24338 GCA_963692815.1 Nyctanthes arbor-tristis | reverse complement strand
ATAGTTTATCCATGTGGTCCTGAGAACTAATCCACTTCACTATAGGTAGAGATAGGGATTCTGCGAAGGAAATGGGGATTTCAAAGACTGAGTAGGAAATAAAGGAAGAGCCGGACCAGGATGCAATTTATGATACAACGATGAAAGGCGTAGCCTCCGTCGTGTCCCAGGTGATCGACGAGCAACAAATGGAGGACATTGCAGACCTCCGCCAATTTCTCTCTCTACAGCCGACTTCAATTTAACGATCTACGTTTCCCGCAACAACGAGTTTTTTTTTTTTTTTTTTTTTTTGTGGGGGAGGAGGAATTGATTAGTTGGCAGATTAAAGTTGTTTGTGCTGGCAAAGTTAATAGGAGTTTTTCGCCACATAAGCAATCTGTTTGCTAAATCAACATTTCTATTTATAAGTTTTGACGGATTGTTGGTGAATGAGTAACGAAGGACATGTTTTGAAGTTCAAATGAGTAAGAGAGGACATTTTAAAGTTCAATAGGTATTTAAAAACATGATACAAAGTTCAATGAGTGGAGAAATGTTTAGCTCACTAAAAATGCAACAAACCTTTATTTGAAACTACAAGTAGTTTCTTGTTTTTTAGGAACCAACCAACATTGGTTCCTTGGATAAGGATACAAAGGAGTTTTAACAAAATCAACACATGAAAAGGATCATATATATTTTTTAATACATCATCATATCATATTATTATATATTATATATAATACTACAGTTGTCTAGCAAAAAATTGATTTTGTCTGGCGCAATTGCTGAATTTTTCCCACCTCTTCACTGTATCTGTCGTTATAGCCGATTTGACTGGCATTCTATTTAATACTTTCATAACTAACATATCTCCCTTCTTTATCCCTTTTTATGGAAATCCTCAAATTCCTTTCTTTGATTATAACCCAATTCTACCTAAAATTCCTCTCTTCTAAAATCCATACCACAATCCTGTCAGATTTTTTTAGAATCTTGGTATAATTTTCAGAATTTGCTTGGTATAATTTTGAAATTTATACCAAATAAAGAAGTCCTTTTCTTTTAATGTCTTCTTTAGGTAACACCCTAATGCTTTCCTGAAGTTATTGTCAAGGTTTGATGAGATAATACCTTTTGGATAACACCATAATCCCATCTAATTGAAGAGTAAAATCTTATATATATATATATATTCCTATGTTATGTTCCTAATTTAGATATTCTTATATCTACAATGCAATTTTTTATATGAATAGGTATCGAGCGGATACATATATCATGGTAAAAAGTAAAAATAATTATTCTAAAATTATGCAACATTTTTTAAGGATTTTATTATTTATTTGTTAGACAATACATAATAAAACGAGGTATTATATGGCTAAAAGAATATGTAGAGTAGATATAATCTGGTGGGTATGAAATTTTTATCTGAATCGGTATCAAGTAAGAACATGTATTATGATACACGTCTGATACACAACGTTAAATTATTAATTAATATTATTGAATAAGTTACATGATTTAAAAAGTAAATTATAATAAAACATTAAACACGTATATAAGCAATATATTAAAAATATTCATCAAATCTTTCCTTGATTTATAATTAGAGCATCTCTAATACAAATGTGTAGTCTTAGAGTGACGTGGACAATAAATATAGACACATAAAATGCAAAAATCTCAATTTTCTTGCTCTTCTTTCTCTTCTTTCTTACATTTTTTTCCATCTTTTCTTTATAATGTCCTTTAACACTTTATATAGCTAGACATTGTCTAGGATATTGTGGATAAAAAATAAAAAATAAAAAATAAAGTGAGAAAAAGGTAAAAGAGAAGAGAAAGAAATGAGAGAAATTTGAAATTTGCACATCAAAAATTCATACTAACAAAAAATCTAACACTGAATTAAACTCATTATATTATCTTACAAAACTTTCTTAATTATTAATTATACAAATTTAATTATTTTCATACTATATCTGTCCCATAAAATTGCTCCAATTTCCATTTTTCATCCGTTCCAAAATATAGTCCACTTTCCTATTAAAAAAGTAGTTGAACTTATTTAATGTGCATTTTAATCGATAAAATAGTATTATTTAAAATAGAATGTTTAATAAAGGAAATGGAATCTTAGGGAAATGATATTAAATTTTACATTTCCAACATTATTAATTGTATTTTTCTTAATATTTGTGAAAATTGAAATTGTATTATAGTATATTCCTATTTTACTGGTAGTCCTAAAATGCTTGAAATTTGTTATAGTATATAAAGATAAAAAGTAATAATTGATGTCAGATATAATAATAGATCAACTTTGGATGAAAAATTTTGTCATATTGATATTTTATTAATCATTATAATTATTATGTATATAATGATTGTCATTATATTTATTATTTGCTATACTAAAATAATAACATGATATTATGGGTACTTGTACAAAATGAAATGAAGTATTACTCAGTTAAAAAAGCTATATGGGGGAAACAAGGTATTATCTAATTAAAATGATATGTCGAGACGGTACTTTCTTATTGATATGAAAATTTTTTATTTGAACATGTATCGAGGAATACGAGTAATACATGCCCGAAACGTATTATTAGAGTTAAATAATATTATTAAATAAGTTAGATAGTTTAAAAGTAAAATTTAGTAAAGCATTAATTAAGTACATATGTATGTAACTATTAATATATTATTAATAAAACATTAATTTAACTTGTCAAATACTTTAAAAAAATTATATATTTATTGATTTTATTATGTAAATCCAATTACATGTATTTGTTCAATATTTTATTATTAATTATTATTGATTTTTTTTAAATTAGTCTTCTTGTGCAACAAGTGGGTGAGAGACTAGATTTATAGTTGCAATAGTTGATTGAGATTCGATCATTTGACTGCAATTATTACAACTTTACTTAGGTTGGATGTATGAACTTGCACGACGTATTTGGAGTAAGCCCAAAATTATAGACTTAGTTATTCAATAAAATTTATGCTCAATATTCAGGCATTTTACTATAAATATATATACAGTGGTGATTGTAATTTACATATCAATTCGTAATTTTATAAAATGCAACTAGTATATTGTACTTTATTTATGATATAATGTCTTAAAAGTACATTTATACGTCAATTTTGATACGAATGTACATTATAACTATACTCGTGCAACACACGTGTTTAAAAAAAAAAGTGGTTCAATTTTTCAATTTTAAATTAATGGCAAACACATTAATGTCTATTTTTGTCTCTCTCTTTTTTTTAATAATTTTTTCCAATTTTTAATTCAAATATAATAGAAGTATTCCTTTTTTTTTTTTTATACATAATAGGCTCTTTTATAGAGCCCAACTCGCCACTTGGACCAGTTACAACCTTATGATTCAGTTTTTTTATGGACTTAGAGTACAGAAGCCCGAAAACTAATAGAAAACAGTCATGTCGCATGCTATAGAATTCAACCCTTTTGATTACTTATTTCAATTATTTGAATTACATTCTGGTTATTGGTCAAATCAATATTCTCGTATTTAGTGTTCAGTTATGAAATCAAATATCTAATTTTGTAAAAAAACCTGCTTTATGACGTGCCAGCAGGCCCGAATTGGATACTGACATGCAAAAGTGCCCTTTTTATTTTCTTTTGCAACGTCATGAAGTTTGTTCTAGATCCGTAGATAACTCAAGATATACTTGATTAGGGATAAAATAAAATATAAGTCACACATTTTGTAATGCCTTTTTTTTTCTTTTGGTTAGGGCTGTAATGCGTTTTCTTAAGTTTTTAATCAAATAAAAAGATTATAAAAATCAAATAAAAAATAGAATGACATATTTGACATATAATTCAAAATAAAAAAAGTTATAATCCTGACAATATTCCAAAAAGGGGATGGAGGGAAGGGGATGGTAGGACTTGAACCCGAGACCTCCCGGTAAGCCCTTATCCACTGGGCTAACCCCTTAGTCCTCCAAAAAAAATGTTAACAATACAATTTTTTAAGGTAGTGTGTGTATATGTACACGTTAATTAATTTAATTACATTAATTAATTATTTTTCTATTTATGACCCTAACATTTTTATAGCATCTTTTTTTTCCCAACTTGCCACGATTAGTATTTCTGGCTCACAATAATGTTTTTACTACTCCAAAAAAATTTTTGTTAGCGGACTTTAAAATGAGAGAAAAATCGTAATAGCATTTAACCATTTGTCATTTTTAAAAATTATTTAGGGACTTTTTAACATTTTTCTTTTGAGGAAAAAAATTGTTTTTCATACAATATATAATATTACTAGTTACTAGTTATATATATATATATATATAATAAAAAAAGTTGATAGCAAAAATCATTAATCACTAATACATAAAAGTGGGGATGTGTGTAAAACATTCACTTCCCCACTTTGTCCCTAACTTTTTTTTTAATACCAACAATGTCCTTGTAGCAATTGTGTAATTATTTTGTATTTAAAATCTTAGTAAATGACATCTTTATTATACTTGAAAAGTTCCATCAAAGATAGGTTATAAAACTTAATTGATAACCACTCTATTGTGCCATCATCACTACTTCTTCTTCCTTTACTTTAATACTATGTCTATCACTGGTGTAGCCAGCTTAGGACCAGTGCGGTCCACGGACCGCACTAGACCTTCGAGTGGCCCAATAAAAAATTAGGCTGGACCGCACTGAAATTTCAACCTAAGGTCCAGCCCATAAAAAAAATTAGTTATCCTTGGGCCAAGAATGAAAATCATTTTATGTAAATTTTGGCTCATTTGTTGAAGGTCCAAAATACTCCCTCCATTGATGTCTCACTGAAGCCTGAACGAAGGCAGTCTTCAACTCTCCAAGTCTCCAACCTCAATTGACCTCGAGCTCGAAGCTCTCTTTCGATCCAGTAGGCAGCACCGCAACCGCAGTAGCTCCAGGCTCCAGCTCGCGTCTCACTGGCACCCGTAACTCGGAAGGGCAGTATGCAAGTCCCATCCCAGAGACTCCCAGTCGGCAGTCCACTTTCACCTTTGCTTCTTCTGTTCTTGAGTTCTTCTCTTCTCAAGTTCTTGGTCAACTGGTAAGTCAATAAGTCATAACTCATAAGTGGTAGTAGTAGTAGTATTTAGTATAAATGTATAAATGATAAAATGAAAAATGATTAATTGTGTTTCTGATTTTGGGTAATTGTGTTTTTTTATTCTTGCAGCAATAATATTTATTAGTTGTTACTAATTTTTATATAGTAAATTGTATTATTGATTTCTTGTAATTTGTAAAGCCTTACTTTTTAGTTTAGGCTTCAATTTAGTAAAGCCTCAATATGTGAAACCCTAATTTTAGTTTATGCTTTAATTTGAAAATTAGTTTTTTAGTTTGATATTAGAGATTTTAAGTAGTAAGATGATTATTTATGTTTGAAATTAGACTTTGGGTTTCTGTTTGGAATTATGTTCTATTTCTTTGGGTTTACTTTGTACTATTTTTGTTTGAAATTAGACTTTGGGTTTATTTTTAGTTGGAATTATGTTTGAAAATTGTATTATGTTTGATTATTTCTTGTTGAAATTATGTTTGGTTTATTGTTTAGTTTGATATTACGCTTGATCTTGTTGGAATTATGTTTATGTTTGGAATTAAGTAGTTTATGATTATTTTTAGTTTGAAATTGGAGATTTTTAAGGTACGACCCTTATATTTGATTTTTTTCATTGCAATATTTTTTATTCTCTAGTTTTTAAAATTTCTGCCCCACAACCGCCCCGCCAAAATTAAATTTTTTTTGACCGCACTCAGCTAAAATCCTGGCTACGCCCCTGATTAGATATGTATATTGCGTATGATATATCTGAAAAGAAAACTTTCTCAGATATATTTAGCTTTTAAAATGATTTATTTGTTTATATTTAAATAACATATACTTTGTATGAAATTATTAATTAATTAATAATTATAAATTTATAGTTTTATGGTGTATTATAATGATATCATAACTTTAAATACAATTAAATACAACACCATAAGTGCCCAATTAATCCAAAAATAGTTATTCTTTTGTGTTAGATTTTTGTTTGGGTATTAAATGTTAACATTTGATCAATAATTTAAATTTTTTTACATGTGTATATTTCTATGTTATGATATAACATGCAACGCACATTTAAAATACTCGTGCGATAAAAAGGAGTAAGAATAAAAACATTATTATTATTATAATTAGCAAATCCAAGGACGTAATAATAATACAATTTAAATAAGGTGTAATTATTATTACCTACTTCTACCGATAAATATACATATGTTTTTACAAAAAATGTGTGAAATTACAATTTCACATCATGTTGTATAATAAAAGAAAGAGAAAATACATAGATAAAATTATAATTTTATTCCCTATCTGTAAACCTATTTGTATAATCATCCATATATGATCTATCACTCTTTTCTAAAAAAATTAATCTACTTGTACAAGTAAATATACATATGTATTTACAGAAAAGCATGGAATTACAATTTCACATCATATTATGCAATACAAGAAAAAGAAAATATATAGATAAAATTATAATTTTATTTCTAATATGTAAATATATTTGTACTCATATGTACATATTGCATCATTCTTTCCTAAATAAATTAATTGTGCTATTTTGTGAGGAAATATTTACAAATTCTTTTACAAAATAACGTAAACTCACGGTCTATTTTTCCCCATCACACAATACACTCTATAAAATAGTATCTAATAGACACTATAAAATACACCTCACACAATACGTAGGTTAAAATGATAAAATCAATCTATTTTGTAACAAAATTACCTACATATAGCATTTTTGTGAAAAATTATTAGGTGATAGTATGGGACGTGGTTTTCTTTCATTGGTCCACGTCTAATTGGGCTGTCATAATTCTATGTAAGCGGAAGTCGAAACGACGCGCCGCGTCTTGAGCGTCGCCATCATTGGACACACGCGCATACAGTAACAGCGAAACGCCATATAAACTCTCGCGTTCATGCAAATGGCGTCTACACCACTGTCGCAGACACATTTTTCTTCCCATTCTGTCCCTCTCCTTTTTCCGTAATTCCTCTCAGCTTAATTTCCCCATAATCGCCATTCACCACTCAGTCTCCCTCAATTGTAACGCCTTTCTCTTTAGTATTACTCCAAATCTCTCTCTCTCTCTCTCTCTCTATCTAAACCTTCAATTTCTTTATTTTCTTTCCCCCTTTTTTTTGAGGGAAAAGCTTCAATTTCTTCTGTGTATTTATATATTGGTTTTGCGGAGAATGGCGGAGGAATCGTCGACCGTAACGGCGCCACCGGCGCCGCTGGCGTCGCTTTATGTGGGGGACCTGCACCATGATGTGACTGACGGTCAGCTTTTTGATGCCTTCTCGGAGTTCAAGGGCCTGGCGTCTGTACGAGTCTGCCGTGATTCATCTACCGGTCGCTCTCTCTGTTATGGATATATCAACTTTCTCTCGTCGGGAGACGGTATTTTATGATCCCTGCGCATTCACTCTAACGCCCTCGAATATACGTCAAATCTGTATCCATGTGTACGAGTGATTTGTTCTTTTGGAATTCGATTCGGAATGCTGATTTTGTTAGCCTCCTTTTCTGTGTGCGTGCGTGTGTGAATCTGCGTGTCTGATTGATTTTGTTGAATAGTGGTTGGTTATGACTAGCCGGTAAGTGATATTCGAACTTTTAATTTATCAAGGGAAAACAAAAATTTCTTGGGGAGGAATATATAATTGAGAAAATATACTTGTAAGTCGTATGCACAGTGCTGCACGGGTGCTATTTCGGGTGTGCATGCACGTTTAAGGTTTTGAATTTTATTCATTTTTATGGTCCAATTAATATGATTCAGTGACGAACCAAATAGATTGAAGATGAAGAAGTGAATTTCATTGATTTGCTTTATTTTTTTATTTGAATAGGGAAGTTTTCACTGTTTCTGGATAAGTTATTTTGCAGTATCGGATTACGCCTAATTGATCCGATCAACTTGTTTCTCTTTTTGTTTAAACTAACGTTAAATAAACATCCAGAATTTTGCTTGTGTTCTTCCATGCGAAATGTCTCAAAATTGCAAGTTGGCATGGTTTCGTAGTTGGCACTGTTGGAGAATTAGCAAACCATTTTATCCTTTTTTATCTACTCTGTTGGTGTTTATTTTGCGATCTCAATTAGATTCCTGACTGGCTCTATTCCTCAATTTTTTTATTTGATTTTATGTTATATAATTTTTAGGATTTTCTGCTAGGCTTGTAAAGTTATGACACAGTGAATTTGATTTTTGCGATATAAATTTGAAGTATAATGTTGGCCATTTATATTTACATTCTTACAGTGGATTTGATTTATGCGATATAGATTTGAAGTATAATGTTCGCCTTCTATATTTACGGACATTCTTATAATTCTTCTCTCTTTCGTTTCATGTAGCTGCTAAGGCGATTGAGGTGAAAAATCATTCTACCTTGAATGGAAAAGCAATAAGGGTTATATGGTCACGCCGTGATCCAGACGCAAGAAAAAATGGAATTGGGAATGTGTTTGTCAAGGTAAAATTGCTTTCAATCAGGCAGATGATTCTCAATGAGGTGTCTTTTTATTTCATTATTATCAACTTAAATTCGCTATTAAACTGGTTTTATCTTTTACTGCAGAATTTATGTGATTCAATTGACAGTGCAAAGCTTCAAGAGATCTTCCAAAAGTTTGGTGATGTATTGTCTTGTAAAGTTGTCACCTCGGATGATGGAAAGAACAAAGGATATGGGTTTGTCCAGTTTGAATCTGAAGATTCCGCAAGTGCTGCCATTAAGAAGCTCAATGGCTATACTGTTGGAGGCAAGCAGATGTATGTGCTACTCTCCTCCCTCTTACCCAAGCCTGTGTGTGGAAATTTCTGATGGTGCCATTTTTTCCTTTTTCTATTATGCAATGACATTTTATTTGCGCAGGTATGTTGGCAAGTTTGTGAGAAAGAGTGACAGATCTGCTCACAGTTCAGAAGTCAAGTATACAAATCTGTACATGAAGAATTTGGATCCAGCTGTAACCGAGGAATTCCTCAAGGAGAAATTCTCTGAATATGGAAAAATTATCAGCTTGATCATCTCAAGAGATGAGAATGGGGCATCAAGAGGCTTTGGATTTGTCAACTTCGAAAACCCAGATGACGCCAGGCATGCTGTGGAAGCCATGCATGGATCAAAGCTTGGTATAGTGATTAAATTCTTTGGATGTTATCATATCATCATGTTGTGATAACTCGGATGTTTGAAATTTTATGTTTTTGAGTAGGCTCACAGGTTATATATGTGGCTCGGGCACAAAAGAAAGCAGAGCGCGAGCAAATGCTACGCTGTCAGTTTGAGGAAAGAAGGAAAGAGCAAATCTTGAAATACCAGGTGCTAGGAATCACTACTTTTATAAAGACTGCATGTCTTTGTGTACACATGGATGCTCGATATTTTTATATATAATAGTGTTATCTAGTTTTGATTTTAATTCTACATTTCAATTTCAGACTTCAAACGTGTATGTAAAGAATATTGGTGATAACGTAACTGATGATCAGCTGCGGGAACACTTTAGTCATTGTGGTAGAATTACTTCCGCGAAGGTCATGCGAGATGATAAAGGAACCAGCAAGGGGTTTGGATTTGTTTGCTTCTCCACACCGGAAGAAGCAACCAAAGCTGTGAACACTTTTCATGGTGAGTGTACATTTTGGTTGACAGTGTAATTTTTTTTTCTGGAACCAAAACCTTTTTATCTCATTTTTTTCTGGAACCAAAACCTTTTTATCTCACTACAGACCAACAAAATGAAGATAATGAAGTTCAAGAGTTATTCCATTTATGCACTAACATTACTACTGGTCATTGTTGCTTTCACAACATGATGCATTGACCATAATGTACAGTGAATCCACCGAGTCACTTTCTTAGCTTATGTTTACAGGGTTCATGTTTCATCAAAAGCCACTCTACGTGGCAATTGCTCAGAGGAAAGAGGAAAGACAAGCTCAGTTACAGATACAGTATGCCCCCGGTATCGCAGGATTAGCGGGACTGTCACCTGTTATTCCTGGTGGATATCCTCGTCTTTACTACACCGTTCCCGGTATCATCCCCCAAGTTTCAACTCGACCTGGTGTGATGTATCAACCGTTGGGCATGAGGCCAGGATGGAGGGCTGGTGGATATGCTAATTCTTCTGTGCCTTCTTTCAATGCCTCTCCAGTTCCCTTGGTTAGCTCTAAATAGTCTGCTCTATCATTATTATAACTGGGTCATATAGAGCTTCTTCTTAACCATGTACTTAAATTATTACAGATTACATAACCGGGTCATATAGAGCTTCTTCTTAACCATATACTTAAATTATTACAGATTACTAATAATCCAAGACAATACAGAGAAAACAGGGGAAGAATGACTGTTAATATGCATCCAGAAGGTGGTGGTCAGATGTTTGCGTTACATTTGAAACATCTGCCTCAGTCTATAGTTTCACCAAAAGATTCAAGAAACCAGCAGGTATTTGTATTGATAATTTATTTCCTCTAACATTCCCTTGCCCGTGTCAAGTGATATTATCATGTAGGTTACTTCATGATATCATCGTGCCTTACTTAATGTTGCATGCTAAAAATGGGGAAAACATGTAGCATACTTCTGTTGTTAATAATAACAATAATAAAGTGTGCTTTGCAGCATGCAGGAGAAGTGAAACAGGCACCAGATGAGCGTTCCCGTGAGACAAACAAAGGATCTGCTGCTGGAACTGTTTCTGAAGGGTCAGAGACGTTGAGCAGCATGCTTGCTGCAGCTGCTCCAGATCAGCAGAAACACATACTTGGAGAGCATCTATATCCCCTTGTCAGTCAACTCAAGGTTATATTTTCCTCTCTAGTTACCAGCTTTGACCTGCTTTTCAATGTATTATCCTAATAATGCTAATCTGTTTCACTCGCAGCCTGATCTTGCTGCAAAGATAACGGGAACGCTCTTCCGATCTCAATTCTGAACTGCTTCTCCTATTGGAGTCACCAGATTCTCTAGCAACAAAGGTGGAAGAAGCTGTTCAGGTTCTCAAGCTCTCTAAGGTGCAGGTCTCTAGCCAAGATGCAATCCATCCAAATTTCCTTTCTGCTGAAGTCGCAGTCAATTAAAGAAAATACATACAAGCTTTTCTTATTAATGCTAATTAGATTTTGTTCTATATATATATATATATATATTTTTTTTAATTTTATAATTTACTAAACTTGTTATGTGAGAAGTTTTAGAACTCGAAATGATGTTTAGCCGTGTCATGGAATTGCAACTATTGTAGACTGGCCTTCCGAAGTTTTAGAACGAAATGGTGTTTAGCCGTTACGGAATTGCAACTATTATAGACTGCCTTTCCAGAAGTAAAAGACACATTCTTTTATTTCATAATGTAGCTCAACTCTTTGACAGCCAATGGTTAAAGCTAAATATTTGCCAGTGTAGAATCCTTTGCTTATGTCTCCAAGTAGAATGCCAAATTGTAGAATCCTTTGCTTATGTCTCCAATTAGAATGCTTTGTTTGAATACGTAATCAGACACTGGAACAAGATTTCCTTGCAGGAAATGGGTGCATGTCCTCTGGATCCTCTGAAACAGAATGCCTGCAAACGCATTTGCTCTCCAACTTCTTCTCATGCATCTTCTTCTTCATTTTCTCACTCCCTTCTACCCATCTTTTCAGCTTACTAATCAGCTTTCGCCTTTTCGACTGAGGATCGCCACCTGCTGTGAAGCCTAAACACGATTTTCCGTTGCCTAATCCAAAACTGCTTGGGAGTTCATGATCTGATCCCAACTCTGTAATTTCTCCACTTGAATTCATCTCCAGATGGTTGTTTTCTTCCACAATAAGTTCGTCTTCTTCTGCTTTTCTCCTCATCAACTGATGCCTTAAACATGCATTGCACCACCTCAGATATATCAATTCTTTAGTTTCAGCTTCCCTGTCCCTCTGAAGGTGTTCGGCTTCATTTCTCACTTGAGTGAAATCCTCTAGGCTCATTGCTTCTCCTTCAAACTGTCCCAAATAATAATTCAACATTTTTTAAGTCATATATACAGGAAACTCAAGAAATAAAGGAAAGGTAAAAGATGCTCAAACCTTTGAGCTATTAGATTTTTCGGCCGAATTACTCAGAATAACAAATTTGTCCCCTTGCAACCCTTTTTCTGCTATTTTCAGCTCTCTGATTTGATCTGACATATCTTTTATACAGTTTTCCTTCATTTCCACCTCTTTCCGAGTTCTTGAAATCTCTGCTTCTTGAGCTAAGATTTGATTATTTTGTTTTCTCATAACAAGATATTGTTCTTTGTTTCTCCTCGAAAGCTTCTTAACCCTCTTAAGAAGCAACACATTATCTGATCTCAAATTCTCAAGAAGCTCCATAATCTTCAAGTACTCCATCACCATATTTTCAAACCTCTGAATTTCTGCTACCATTGATGAAATCTCCCTCGACAGGAACTCAACTCTGGTTGTTTCCAATTGTAACATGTTTTCATGCTCCATCAGCACCAACTCTTGCTCTTTGAGGACTTTATAACAAAGAAACCGTGTATCTTGATCTTGTATTTGTCTCCTTAAGCCCGAAATTTCTTCTTGCATGTGCAAAATTTCTATTGCATTAGAATAGGCATCTGTAGAGGCTCCATGATCAGACTCTAAACAAGGGAGAGATGCTGAATCAAGGCTGTGAAAACTCTGTTCATCATCTCGATCTATTTCTTGAGAGTCATTTTGTGCAGAATTTTCTGTGGTTTCTGATAATGATGGAGCTTTCGATACAAAATATTTTCTGCCTGCAATTTTAGCCAAAACAAAACCCATTACAGTAATGCCAACAGGAATTCCAGCTCTTAGAAGAACTGGCTTCATGCCCTCCACCTTACTGGTTGAGCACTCCATCTTTTTTTTTTTTTTGACAAAATTAATGATCCAATGGCTTTGGACCTTCCAAGTATCTAGTGATGAACTGAACTGAGGATTTATGTAGCCAAGCCTAAACTTATTGCCGACGATCGGTCGGTTTATGAATTTACAATGCTGGTGTATCCGATATGAGTTCCGATTGTTGATAAAATCTGATATACAGGCCTAAAAATGAATTAGAATTGAGTTTTCGTTTGACTACACATGATGAGATGATACAATTAAACAACATAACTTTTCTTAGATTCTTTGCTTTTGATTAGAGAACTTGAAGTTTCTTACTTCAATAGTGGATGAAGGCATGCGTTTGATAATCAAGGCTTCTTTTTTCCTTCCCTCCGCCTTTTGGAATCTGATTCTGTT
The DNA here is from genome assembly GCA_963692815.1 of Nyctanthes arbor-tristis. Taxonomy (NCBI): domain Eukaryota; kingdom Viridiplantae; phylum Streptophyta; class Magnoliopsida; order Lamiales; family Oleaceae; genus Nyctanthes; species Nyctanthes arbor-tristis. Next base: position 10,945 of record CAVNYN010237422.1, on the reverse strand, counting down.
TTATTTATTTATTTTGTGAGATTATGTGTATAAGATTTGTGAAAAGATCTTCATGTATTATTATAAGATCGGAAGAGCACACGTCTGATTTTTTTTTATTTTTTTTCACAACTATACATATGACATAGCTTGCAAAATCTTTCATCGGAGCAGGAATGCATAGATAGTAATTAAAAAAAAAACTTGTATAATTATAGTTGTATGTGCAATACTTTTTGAAGTTTTCATATTTAATCGGAGCTCGATAGTTGTATGTGCAACACTTTTTAAAGTTTTCATATTTAATCGGAGCTCGATCTGACTCAATAGAAATCAACAGGCTCAATAGAAATCAGCATACTTCTCAAGTTCTATTTAGAATTGAAGAAGCATATGCATTATTTAGAACATCCCTAAGTACATAATTTTTTTTTTTTTTTTCTTTTCTTGAACCAGTCGGTTTCTTATAGAACCCATGTCGTGCCATGGTAAAATAAGGGGGATTTGTGGCGTAAATATCAAATGTTGAAGGAGAAAAATATTTAAAAGAACACGTGCCTAAACAAGAAGTCATCGATTATGCGTGTCGAGTTTAGCTAGTGATCAAACCGAAATAACTACAAAATTTCGTCGACTAGTAGGGAAGAACAAAGAATACTGCATTCTAGTCCCTCCATCAAATAAAGATAGTTCTATAGTTATTTTTACACATATTAAGAAAAGATTTTAATATAGTTAAAATATTAAATTTTACTCTTATTTTTCCATACACACCCTTATATTTCAATAATTGTTTGAAAGTAATGTATGCATAGGAAGTTAATGTAATAACAATCTATTAATTAGTGATAGATATGGAAATGAAAAATTAAATGCATGCTCAATATGGTAAGTGAACTATCTTTTTAAAACGAATGAAAATAGTATACTGCACTATCTTTGTAAGGCAGAGGAAGTATTAGGTTTGATGATATCCAACCATATCCATATTAAATTTTCAAACTCGGCATTTTAACTTCAAATATGAAGTTTTGGTTTACATGACTTGAAAATAACCAATGACAAGCCATACACTATTAGAAGGGCGCAGATCAGAAGGGCGACTCGTATAATACACATGGCTAATCATTAATATATAATTTTTTTATTTTTCACAAGGTTAAAAAAAAAAATTCCAATTGGGAGGCTATGGCCCCCTCCTTCTGCCAATGAAAATAACATAATACCCTTAATTATCAAAACTCATTTAGTCTAGTGGTGAAAATAACATAATACCCTTAATCATCAAGACTCATATAGTCTAGTGGTATTTAAATAGGTTTTCCTCACTCTTCATCAAGATTCAATTCCACTCACCTACAATTCTCTTGTGATAGTGTGAAGACAAAAAAGAAAAAGAAAAAAGAAAAAAAATGGGAAAAAAAAAAACCCATAGTACCTAAAAACCCAGAGTACCTCAACTCCTAGTCTCAAAGTACAAGCTTTTGTGTTTTCCTAGACTCTCTTTCTTTTTCAGCTTACAAAACTTCCAACTTTTCATTTAGGGCAATTATATTGTCAGTACTTGTTTTTATTGGCACACAACAAAGTCAAGATTTTTTTTTTTTATTTGCTTGAATACCCATTGATAAAATTACTCCATTGACCTTCATTTAAATATATTCTGCATCATTTTTTTTATAATAATTCATACACCATATCAATATCGGTGGTGGTTCTTTATTTTCTTTTCTTATGGTGAAACTACCTCCGCTGGCTGCTTCGATGATTAGTTCACAATTTCCGGTTGCTCTTGCATTGATTAAAGGCTCCGGTTGAAAATTCCGATGACAATTTTTCTTTTTTTTTTTTAAGTAAAGGCACAGTCGTGCTATTCATTATTTCAATTTGCCACCAATTTGCAATCAATTGATAAATAAACTCCCAGAAAATGCACCTTATATCAAATACAAACAAATCATTCAAACATATACACTGGCCCAGAAAATGAATTGAAAATGCTCTTTTGTAGAAAAAGTCTAGAATCCGAACTGTACAAATTGAGAAAGGAAACTCCTTAATGAGACAATAGTAAAGGGATCGTGAATCCATGGCTCGACGAAGGATCCAGAAGCTCTGCCCAGGCTGATTTTAAGAGTCACTCCACGAATGACATCGTATTGGGCCAGAAAATGGTGTTAATTAGTGGCTTAAAAATTGCAGTATTGAAGCTTTTCCCTCCCATTTGATATGCTTAATCTTCACCCGTAGAAGAAATTCATCTTTCACCCCAAAACCCCCCACTTTTGGGGCTTTCCGGCGAGAACTTGTAGTTTGTGAGCATAGTTGCCGTACTTCTAATGTGGTGTGAGGAAATATCAGGGACGAATTCTTGTCTTGTTTTAATTTATTTTGTTGTTGTTTTTTATTTTATAATAATGGTTATAGTATAAATTCATTGTGGTGTAGCTATTAATTTTCATTCTTAAATGTGGGGGTGTTAAAATGTTGTCGGGGAATAAAATGTGTAGTGGTAATATAATTACTCTTTCATTTATTGTTGTATTACGTCCGCACTAGTACTTTCGTCCCTGGCCTTTCAATTTTTACCGTTAACCCTTATCAAAATTACCATAATAGCAAATCCAAAAAGAATTAACATTATAGCATTGATTCTTTAAATAAAAATTAAAGAACGATAGAAAATGAGAAATCCACCCCCTCACCCAAGCACCCACCCCTTCAATCACACTCCAACCACAACCATCGGATTCCGACAGCCAAAGACAACCATTGTAGGAAAAAGGTTGAATCCGCCCTCCTTTGCTGCTAGAAATGGTATCATTTTGGTGGCCAACTTGATGTCATTTCCAATTCCAACTGTTGTGGTTGTGGTGTGACTGGGGTAGTGAGGAGAATCGAGGTGAAAGCCAAGAAGCGATGATTGGGCTCGTTTAGAAATTTTGGACTAAGGTGCACGTGGAGGAGACGATAAATTTCAGTTTGGAAGGAATGAGAAAGAATAAAAATTAATCAATTTATTAGAGGCTAGGGACCAATCGTGCGAGGATTGAGAGTTTGGAAGTCTAGAATTGTAAGATAGAACTTTAGGGACCAACTGGGAACCCAAATGTCTTAACTAATAGAACTTTCAAAGAACCAAAATGTCTTAAATTTCAGTTCGCCCAAATAATGAGTTTTGCCCCTCTAAACATTTAAGGCATGTTCTGTTTATATTCTCAGAATTTATTTTAAGTCTTGTCTTTCAAGAATAAATATTAATTAAAAGAAGGATTTTATTTTCCTTATTTTGAGTATTTTCATAATTTTAAACTGAAAAGCTCAAAACGACAAAATAACATTTCCCTTGTTTTGAGCTTTATAGTTTAAAATTTTGAAAATGTTCAAAACAGGGGAAATGAAATACTTCTTTTATTTAATATTTACTCTTAAAAGACAAGATTCAAAATGAAATCAAAAAATAAAAACAGAACAGGCCCTTAACTTTCAAAGAACCCAAATGCCTTAACTAATAGTTTTACCCTCTAATTATTTATCTCTATAAAATGCCTTATTTTCTTTTCTTTTCTTTTTTTTTTTTTGAAAGTAAATGCCTTATTTTCTTGTAACAGAGGAACTAACAAAAAGGGTTTATAATTAAAGGACAATTTCTAAAATGGCAAAAAATAAAAATTAAAGTTAAAAAACGTCACTTTTTGAAAATCAGTTCAAAAATTTTCATTTTTAGTGTAAAATTACATGAAAACCCCTTCAACAATAATTAGGCCAAATTAATGCATGTACTTGGCCAAAAGAAATATTCAATCCACGATGGGTAATAATTGGCAGTTCTCGACAGCTGATTTCTGTTTCTCTACAGATAGTCCATGGAATTCTATACAGTTTGCTAAAAAAAATGTCTATATAATTTATCTGTATATCCTGACATTTAATCGTGACAATTCTCGACAGTTATTTGCATATCTATACAGTTAAATCGTAGATCTCGACAATTAGATTTCGATAGTTAGATACCGTACATCTAGACAGTTTCGTTTCTCGACAGTTGAGACACCGATGTCACTCGCCGATGAATTTCAGTAGCGGATTAGTGCGGTTGGCCTCGTCTCGGCATTCTGAGCAACTTTCCCTACTGCACCGACGCCGAATTTCTACCTGATCACTACAAATATGATGATGAACATGTGATGCAAGTCTTGATTTGAGGTTTCTTCAATGATGAAATTCTGCATTCGCGATCAATTTGGGCATTGTTTAGCAGATGTCAAGGAAGATTTTGATGGGTTCAATTACTTAGATTAGTGCTGGGATAAAGATATCAAAGAATTGAGACTTTTAAAATTAATATTAGAATTTTTGTTGGGATCAATTCATTGCATATGTTTAAAAAGTGGGCATTTTTAAACTTAACATATTAGAAGTGATATTTTTTGTAATTTCTTCTTATTTTAAAAAAATTACTAAATCAGTATTTCAGGGATAAATTTATCTAAAAAATAAAAAAAGTGACATATTTACATATGTTTTAAAAATGGTCTAAATAAATGCCTTTTTCAGTATGGACCCTCATTTACGACCCTCTCGTCATTGAATCTATGCGGCGGCTATCAATTACCTACTCTCTGACTGCTTGAGCCATCAAAACATTCCCACCTATCATCCACGTGTCAAACTTACATATGCCGTTACTCCACGTGTCGTTCTCTCATTAGTCATCTTTCTGACCCGCATGTCACCGATCACCCCCAAAGAAGAACCCTCAGTTGAAACCCCATTCCGTTGATCATCTTCTCCTTTCCGCTCCGCCTGTGAATCCCCCCTCCTCCCAAAAAAATCTACACATACAGAGCCTGTGTATCTATCTCCCTCTCCAAATGGAAGCTCTCTGTTTCGTCCCTGCACAATCGCCCCTCTCTGGTTCAAGATTTACGCAGAATGCAATATCCAGAAGAACAGTACCCTCCACAACTGTCAAAACCAACCGCGTAAAGCCGTTTATTGAAGCCACGGTATCGAAGCCGAAGGGGGATATTTTACCGGCCGTCGATAATTCCCGACCGGCTCAACCGTTGTTGCAGTTGTCGCCTAGTTCTCTGCAGTGCGTGAGCGGGTATTTGGTGCCGAATTATCTGGACGGTAATGGGGCGTCTAGCGGTGGTTCTTTGAAAGCGATGGAGTATTTGACGAATATTTTGGCGTCGAAGGTGTATGAAGTGGCGTACGAATCTCCGTTGCAGCTGGCGCCGAAGCTATCCGATCGGTGGGGGGTCAATGTCTGGCTCAAGAGAGAGGATTTACAGCCTGTATGAATATTTCACTTAATTTGTTGAAATGAAAATTGATATTTCTCGAAAAATGTATGCTTTTGGCTAAATTTTTCTGCTGTAGTCCGAACTTGTTCTTCTTCTATGTTGCAAAACTTTTTGCGTTTTCTGGGTTAGATGTTTTAAATGCTAAGCGATAAGTATTGGCTATTCTTATCAGCCAATGAAGGCAATAGGATTTACGTGAAGCTGGTTTCTTTGCGATACATCAGTTGACTGTTTTAAGTTTAGGAAAACTAGTGTTTCCATGATGCTAGCTAGTGTGATTGTTTTCCGTTCGTTATTAAGTGTTATTAGGAATAGTCTTTTTTTTTTTTTTTTGGGAATATATGTGCAGACTGGGGTCTGGGGAGCTTCAAACTTCTATGTAGTTCATACAGATTTCTTAAGATTCATAAAAGGAAAAGGAAAAAGAAGAGAAGGAAAAGAAAGGAAAGAAAAGAAAAGAAAAGAAAGCAATGCAACATTTTGGTACTATCATCCTCATATTTGGATTTACTCGATCACTTTTCTCAAACTAAGGCATGGTTTTAAAAAGAATATTTCCATTTTCGTGAATTCATTTTATGTGCACTTTCACGAAAGAACATGATGCTAAATTGATACTTTAGGTGCTTACGGTGGTGATTCCATTGACAGGTTTTTTCATTCAAGCTTCGAGGGGCTTATAATATGATGGCAAAACTTCCAAAAGAGCAATTGGAAAGAGGAGTCATATGCTCCTCTGCTGGGAATCATGCACAAGGAGTGGCATTATCTGCCCAGAGATTGGGTTGCAGTGCTGTGATTGCTATGCCTGTTACTACCCCAGAAATCAAGGTAAGTACTTGTTTCTTCATATGGTACTTCTTTCATATTTAACTTTTTGGCTTATGCTAAAGTGCTACTCCTTGTAGTGGAAATCAGTTGAAAATTTGGGGGCAACAGTTGTACTTGTAGGAGATTCTTATGATGAAGCGCAAGCATATGCAAAAATAAGGGCTGAGGAAGAGGGCCGCACTTTCATTCCTCCCTTTGATCATCCAGATGTCATATCTGGGCAGGGGACAGTTGGAATGGAGATTGTACGTCAAATGCGAGGCCCAATACATGCGATCTTCGTGCCAGTTGGGGGTGGTGGACTTATATCTGGTATTGCTGCCTATGTGAAGAGGGTTTCACCAAATGTAAAGATCATTGGAGTCGAACCACATGATGCAAATGCAATGGCTTTATCATTGACCCATGGCAAGAGAGTAATGTTGGACCAAGTGGGAGGTTTTGCAGATGGCGTAGCAGTTAAAGTTGTTGGTGAAGAGACCTTCTGCCTGTGCAAAGCTCTGGTAGATGGGGTAGTTCTTGTCGGCCGTGATGCCATTTGTGCATCAATAAAGGTTAGCCCCTCATTTCACTTATAAGAATTCTTTTACTTCTTCATTTCTTATTTATGCTTTCCATGTACAATCATTTTGTATTGTGTTCTTGCACTAGAATTCTTTAGACTGATCTACGGAGGTGGAAATTGGTTATCTACGGAGGTGGAAATTGGTTTTTGAGTTATGGTGCTGTCCAGGCTTCATTTTGAAATAGTGTGGACTGAAGTGTTCTTATTTAGCTATATTTACTTTGGGTCTTGGAAAAGCTCCTATTAGATGCTGTAGCTGTTTTCTCTTTATATTACCATGAATCATTTGTTCCTTTTACACACTTGGTTTTTTACTTGCCATTAGATAAAATAGCATGATTCTGGTTAACTGTTAACATCTGTTAGCAATGACATCCTATCTACTTCATGTAAAATTGATTAAAGAATGGAAAACTTGTTAGAGTTTGAAGTTACCTCGATCTTCATTGTGAATTGCCCAAACACAAGAAAATAATATACATTGGTTTCAAATAGTGTACCTTGAAAAACCAATAAATGGATCTGTAAATTACCTCTCTAGAAAAGTTTAATTTCTGACCTTCAAAAAGATGGTAAGCATTTGACTTTGGACTATAACCCGTCGCTAAATGATAACAAGAATGATATTTCTCAACATGCAACATCCTTTTGTTTAAAAGTTAAGTATTGTGCATACCTCTTACTTATAGTATGCACCAGTTTAATCTCTAATGATTCTTTAAAACGATATCTGAATAAAACTTCAGCTTTGGCATTAAAAGTTTGAGCTTCATTTGTATCCCCAATAAACTTATTACAGGATATGTTTGGGGAGAAAAGGAGCATTTTGGAACCCGCAGGAGCTCTTGCCCTTGCTGGAGCTGAAGCATACTGCAAGTACTATGGACTCAATGGTGAAAATATAATAGCTATAACTAGCGGAGCTAACATGAATTTTGATAGACTGAGGTTGGTAACTGAACTTGCTGATGTTGGTAGACAGCGTGAAGCTGTACTTGCAACTTACATGCCAGAAGAACGTGGAAGCTTTAAGAAATTCTGTGAGCTTGTTGGTCATCTAACCTTTTGGCTTTCTTTTTTCCAATTGTCTTTGAGTGTTGGCTTCCAGTTTTATGCTCAACGCTGTTTGTATTGCAGGTCGGACCTATGAATATTACTGAATTCAAATACAGATATAATACTGATAAAGAGAAGGCCCTGGTGCTATACAGGTAAGAATTTCATAACATGTATAGTTAAGTGGATCAAGATACTTAAAACTATACCTCATGATACACAGTTGATCTGAAATTTAATGGCTTTGGATTAATGGGCAAATTTTAAAGGCGCATATTAATGTGCATGTAATACTTTGTATTGCCTTTATCACTATTAACCTTGCCTTGAGAAAAGGTGACAGTATACATGGGCCAAATGGATGTAAAGTACAAAATGTTAAAATTTCTCTAATAATTCAGAAGGATAAATTCTTTTGGATTTATCTATTCTTGATTTGTACAGTGTTGGCCTTCACACAAATTTAGAACTTGAAGAAATGGTGGAGAGGATGAAATCAGCTCAGCTACATACCATTAACCTTACAAATAATGATCTGGTTAAAGATCATTTGCGACATCTGGTATCCATCTTGGTTAACCCCCCCCCCCCAACATGCAAAATGACTGGCTAATATTTGTGTGCTTCATTACAAAGTTTCGGCATTGCCATCAGCTTTGATTTGCATGCACAAATTTATCCCATGTGTGAGTTTCAGCATCATATAACAATATGGGTGTTGAAGCAAAATGAAGTTGTCCGTAATGTCGAATAAGGAGTATTCATCTATAAGTAGCGATATGACTGTTAATGCCTTAGGACGCAAATTGAACATCACCAATTTGATTGTATTATGATAACATAGAATTATTTATATCAATTACATATAACTATATGTATATTGTGTCATTTGAATTCTGGAAGCTGCAACAAAGTGTTTATACTCTGTTATGTAATGGGTAATGGGATATGTTCCTAGTACTCTAATTTAATTGGTTCTGTAAATCCTACAAATCTTCTTTGAGATGGAACTATGCACACATTTGGTCCATCTTACCTCTGCATATATTTTATAGATTATCTATAGTGCATTTGATAAACGAGGACTTGCATTAATAAATGGAAATGAGTATCATTTTCGTTCTTGGCATTAATGTTCCTCCTCTCCACTTGAAAAGGAGATTTACATGACTATCAGAGTATGGATTATCCATCGTATAAGTAGCTTGTCTGCTGACTTCCTATTGGATTTAATTATAGCTTCTCTGCTGACTTCATATTGAATTTCTTTAGATGGGAGGTCGGTCAAATGTTAAAGACGAGCTTCTTTGCCGTTTCATATTTCCTGAGAGGCCAGGAGCTTTGATGAAATTCTTGGATGCACTCAGTCCACGTTGGAATATTAGTTTATTCCACTACAGGGGGCAGGTTTCTTCTCCAAACTGACTAATTTTTCTCATTTAATCGATATTTGACTAGCTTGATTCATATTTTTTCTTCATATACGTAGGGAGAAACAGGGGCAAATGTGTTAGTTGGCATTCAAGTAGCTTGTCCTGAAATGGATGAGTTTCGAGACCGTGCAGACAGTCTTGGCTACGAATATGAACTAGAAAGCGATAATGAAGCATTCCAGCTTCTAATGCGATGAATGAAATTACTTGGTTGTACAAGGTGCAGAGACCCTTCCTAATCAGGTTAGCTTTCGGCACTTTTGCTAAGAGATTGTACCTTTTGCCACCATTATACCTCAAGCTGATGTGGACTTGCTATGTGTCCTATGTTTCGGAAGGTACATAACGTCCTCTTGAAAATCAAAAGATATTCACTCTCGTCTTTAGATTGTTCAACCAGATGGATAGAGTTGATGTTGGTTGTTTTCACAGCATCTGCATTTAGCTAAGGCTTCTCTACCGATTTGCTATAGGGGTTTCTATCGATGAATTTCATTTATCAAGGTCTCCTTTACCTTTATTTTGGGTGTTCTATATGGTCGTTTCTCTGTTTTTATGTGCAAACGAAGTGCTCACATGGTTATCTAGATGGTTAGGCAATGATCGATGCTTAGCTTCCAGCTAACTCAACCTTTGCTTCCCTTCTTTTTCCAACACAAGTGAAAAACTTTACATCTTGATGTTTTGTAGAAAAGCTCTGCTATTAATATGTATATTATATGATGGGCGAATATGTTTTCATGGAATGACAAGTCAAGATGGTGTAAGACACGCGATTAATTTAATGTGATAGCTGTTCTCCAGATTGCTAAGTAGAGGAGTAGTACATGGATAAAAGCAATTATACTTGAAAATCAGCTAATGTGCGTTTTGCAGTCAACCATTTGAGTAACAAGTATCAGAAAACATTGGTAGGTAGCAGGTGATCCGGAGCAGTTGATACTATGTTGGAAGGGTATTAAGGCTTCAGGAAAGAAAAGAAAGAGATGATGGTCTAGATTTCTGTTCACGGGAAATGTGAAAAATCCACCATGTTATTATGAACAATATTGATTTGGAGACACTCTTACTCACATGGGGTACGAGCCCACATGTAAAACCGCATGTAGTTTCATATGCAAATATAAGGTGGGTGTTTGTCATAGTATTAAATAAAAAATAGCCCAAATGTAAAACCCCAGGTGGTTTCATATGCAAATATAAGGTGAGTGTTTGTCACAGTATTAAATAAAAAATATTGTTTTCTGGATTCATCCATTTAGGTTAAAGAGAAATCAGTGGTACGTAAAACCTTTATATCCTATATTATTGGGAACAAAAGGAGGAAAGTACCTTTATATTTGAGTACTAGATTGGGCGGTTGATCCCTCAACAACCTTTTGACATCTACCAATTACCATCAGAAGATGATTTAGATGAGTCAAGTATATAAAGAAATTATAATATTAGTAATTTCAAAGAATATGGGACTCAGGACAGTTAAGCAAGTACAAGAGGGGTGTGTATAAATGTCGTACTACCTTATATGTGCAAATAATATATCTCTTATATACTTGTAAATTTGTCGCCATGAATCAAAAGATGTTGATTTTCAATCGACCATTGGAATAAGCTCTCGTCGGGGGGGGGGGGTATAACCATCGAAAATTCTAAGGTATCAACGTCGGTATTTGTTACAAAACATGTATAGTGTAAAATACACAAGAAACCACTAATGATTTCATGAAACCAATGGTTGTGGGTGCGAGAGCAGAGGTTGGGCATGATTT
>CAVNYN010237417.1:0-22435 GCA_963692815.1 Nyctanthes arbor-tristis | reverse complement strand
CCCCCCCCCCCCCCAACAACTTTCTTCCTTCAAAAAAATATTTAATAAATTTAAAAAAATTAATTTTTTGTAAAAAATTGAATATCAATTGTATGATAAAAAAAAAAAAGCAATGACAAAATAATTTGTAAAAAAGTTTTATAAAAAAAAAAAAAAAAATCCTCTAACACTATAATCATTAGATTTTCCCCCCATACATTATTTGAGAATAACTTTTTCTCCCTAATTTTTTCCCTTTAGCTTTTTTCCCCTCGGCATTTTTCCCCAACATTAATCTTGCTCTTAAGAAGGAAGCACAGTGAAGTGAACTCCTTTTCCAGTCTAAGGTCCACACAACTCCAAACCCCTAAATTTCTAATACTTTTGAGAGTACCTAGACATTTGCACTTATAGGAACTAATTAATGCAATTAACTAGCTACCCTATTCACAAGTGTCACTGTGTCAGTGTCCCATTTGTCAAGAGTATCAAGACTCGGTATTCTTGAATTACTAGAAAATTTCTCCTACTTCACATATTTATCGAAAATGATACCCTGAAAAATAAAAAGTTTTCCAAGTCTAACATAAACTTACTGAGCTCCCAGTTCTTCTTGCTCAACTTTCTTGAGAGTTTTCCGTCGCTCTTCAACAGATGAAATCTCATTCTCTAGTTCATTAATTTTGGCCACAATTGCTGTGCAGGTCAAGACGGAAATTGTCAATATGTTATGTTAGCATAAAACCAAGAATCAGGAGATACACCATCAAAATTCAGTGAGTACTTATCTAAGCTCGTCCCTAAGCATTTTCTCTCTTTCTTGTTCCTCTTCCAAATCTTTAAGTAGTAAGTCCAATTCAGCATCAACAGCCCCTTCATTTTCTGCAGCAGCAACCTCCTGCTGGCATATTTCGATCTTCTTCTGATAATCTAACGTGTGCAAGATATACGGTGAGATAAAGAAAACAAGCTACAAGATTAAAATATCAGCAGCAAAACCTTTGGTCCAGAGACGTTTCTCTTACAGCACAGAGCACACTGAAACTCTAGTAGAGTAACCAAAGAGCACTTTCGACATAATGTCATGTGAACCAACAAGACAAAGCACAAAGTGACACTGACACATACTGATACAGTGTGTTCCTCAGAACAAAGCTACTTGTTTTACAGTGACGGGAGGACTAGATTCAGGATACGAAACTTTATTTTCCAATTTTAACTAGCTAAGTGATATTTCTTAGGGAGCTTCATTACTTATAAGTGTTTAAGTTTAGGCAAAATTGCACAACCGCCAAGCCAAAACATAAAAATTCTGATACTCAGAAATCAAGCCTAATGGCGTTAATCATTTGCTTGGAACAATCAGCCAATTATGAATTGTAGCCAATTCCTCAGTTGTATTTTGGAATCAATTTCAAATGTCGGATCTTCGAACATAGCTTCATATATCAGCAAACAACATAAATTTTGATGCAAAGGCAAACGAATCATTCTAATTACATAACGACACCGGATTAACAAAATTATTAATTAAAAATGTAAAAGAGGAACGTTGAAAACCAAAATAAATGAGAAAAATCAGACCTTGAATGGATTTCTTAACATTATTGAAATCCAGGTCACATTGAGATTGGAGGGCATTGGCTTGATGCAGACAATGCTTCAGGCAATTGATATCCTTATCGCCATCCAAGATTAGTACTAAATTATTGCTGTAAGTTACTAATTCTCCCGTATCAAAATTTCTTGATGTACCTCCCATTCTTCAGTGCAACGGAAGCTAGGGTTCGTTTCTTTTTACTCGGGAACTCGTAAAAGGAAAGCAGAGTAGAGGTTTTGGAGCATCAATTGCATTATTATCTGCATATGGGTTTGAAAGGGTTCCTCTTTTGTGTATAGAGAAATGTTGAGATCTGGAGCCAGAGATTTGAAAATTGAAAATTGCTTTTTAAATGTTAATCTGAAATAGCCAACCAGTAGCCAGTTTGCCAAGTGGTTTAGTGCATCTAAGTGAGTTTCCATAAATTTGAGTTTGCCAAGTGGTCCAGACTCCAGTGACATTCTTCTCGTAATAATATTTAATTAAAAAAACCTAATAATCAGTTTGATTAAACATTAGAGGGCTAAAGCTGAAATCAAGGACTTCAATTCTCATGTAGTGTTTTTTAGATTTTTGTAATCCTTGTACAAGGTTTGTATTGTTAATTTATTTGCATCGTACTTCATTAACATATATCTCTATATGCACTTGTACTACTACAATGCAGTGTATAATTGTACTTCAAAAAAACATTGTGAATAAGCTATTTATTACAAGAGATGAGAGTATTTTGAATACGGGGTTGAAAATCCTTATATTTGGATTTTTGTCTTCAGCAAGACTATGAGAAAAAGCTATTCTTCCTTTTGGAGGAAGAAAAGGTAAAAGAGAGGTCAAATTTGACTCCTACTTTACTCAATTCTCCTTCACTTCTTTGATCTTTCCTTCCAAAATGTTTGTGCGTGTATGTGTGTGTATATAAATGTAAATGGCACTTTGTGAAATTTGAATATCATGTATTATGACAAAGGAGACAATGGCAAGATTATTTGTAAAAAGATTTTTTTTTTCCTTTTTGGTAAAAAGAAGCTCTAATAATGTAGTCACTTGATTTTCCCCCATATATATTCCCCCTGTACACTAGAGAATAGCTCTCTCTCTCTCTCTCTATGTATATATAAACACACAAGTACCTATATATATATATATATTGACACGCCCCACTCCTAGTACCTCTAACTTACTAGAAGTGTGACATGTGTCAACGATAAATTTCAACTAGAAGTTAGAATTTACCGTCAAGGCTCATTAATATACTACTTATTTTAGAAAATTTCGAAAGCATCTCCCTTATTTTACTAACAAAACCCAACATGTATACTCCCCAATAACAACACCAACACCAACACATTAACACATCACAATCTGTCAATTTCTCATTATAAATAACACCATCTCATAATTGGGGAAATATACTAAACCGATTATAATTTCCATGACAACACAAAATATATACTAGTAAGTTAACCTTATCGAAGCCTATAACTCATGGTAACAACAAAACCATAATAATCTTTATGTGGTGGCTCGAATACTTAAAGTAGCAGGCTCGATCATAATGCATTGCCCAAACTCTGATTGCTGCCGGAAAAGAAAATCATTTAGAAAACACGTGAGCTAAGTAGCCCAGTGAGCGGAGTTTTATAAAAAAACGTGCTTTGAAAGGTCGAAAATACATCTTTTACAAAATCTCGTAAGATGGACAAATCACTTCTTGGTTTTCATCATTTCAAATATTATTGCAACATAATATCAATATTGATGAAATCATTGCATACTAGAAAGCATCATAAACATCATGAAATTCATTAGAGAACATCGTGAACATCATTCATTTAATAATCACCATAAAATCCACTAGAAACATCATAAAAATCATTTCATTTCAAAATCATCATGGAATCTTCCCTAAAGAGTATCCAACATCACATGATCATGATATCAAGTCATACGCGCGTAAACAGTCAGCTTGGGCCATAGATACCTTATGACCCCTTCGCCCTAGGCGGCACAATTAAATAGCTTGAGCCATAGCTAGCACATAGGCCCATTTGCGTGGGCAACGTTCATTTGGTCAGCTCGAGCCATAGGCCCCTTCGCCCGTAGGCGGCGTGATCATAATATAGGATACATATTTGGGGTTTTTCATACATCATGAATCATATTTCAAATCAAACATTTTTTTTTAAAATCGTGAAGTATCATAAACCAAATTTCAATTCCAACACTTTCTCTAAAAAATCATGAGCATCATTTTTACATAAAACTTCACATAAACTTTTCTAAAGACACATCAACTTTTGTGAAATTTCATAGAAATACATATTCATTGTAACACATTCCAAACTTATGTGAAATCACGACATAATATATTTTCATTTAGAAGAGATCGGAGGAAGATCTCCACTCACCTCTAGGTAACGATGTAGCTCCTTTCTCGTTTCATTTCCTTTTTAATTTTGTCATTGCCTGTGAAATCATATGAAAATTCTACTTAACATTTAATTCCTTTCTGATTTCTCAATTCACACATGTAATTTAATTATTTACTTAAACTAAACATGAAACTTCTTTGGCGTTATAAATTCTCTATTTCATTATATTTCTTTAGATTTCCTTCACTACATCTTAGGAATTATAATGATATATCACATATTAAAATCTTAAATCCCCTCCGTATATCAATATAAACTCTTAGCCTTTAACAAACTCTCACATTTTCCATAGAATATTAAATCATTCATTAGTTGTATGTATTCTCAACTTCACTCAATTTGCCAATCACCATGATATTATTTCATAAGGTCATAACACCAATTTATTGGATCAAGACTAATTCAACTCTTTAAACAAGGCTTGTTAAGTTTTTCCCCTGTTTGGGCAATGTCCGTTGAAAACTATCTTCTACTTAATAACGGTATCTTATGTTTATGAAATTTTACCATAAGGTAGAACACTTATATAAGTCCATCGTATATAAAATTGAGCTCAAGAAAACTAAGTTAGGAACACCAAATTATTTTTCCACTACTATAATCTGTTCTCAGGTCTGCACCGTCACTCTTCACAAAACATGTCATAAAAACTCCTATCAGACTCCAAATGGTGTCATTCCAATTTTGAATGATAAATAACTCATATAAGATCACTTTTCAACTTGTATCGTATTAAAATTCAACATATACTATCGTTTATGGCCTCTTAAAGTGGGAGGGGCAGAACTTCATGCATAAAAATTTCAATTTTCGTGTCTAAGCATAATTTTTGCACCATTTAATTCCATAGATCACTTTTAGTAACTATAATCCACAAAATCCCCAAACTCCACATCTATGGTTTATAACAATCTCATAATAATATGTTATTGAAGTTGCTAAGTTAAAACACATCCTTTTTATGGCATATACAATAATTATTAAGCCTTAATTCATAAAAATAAACCATAAAATCATTATCCATTACAAAATATATAAACCCTAAAAATCACCACTTCACTTACCTCCTTTGATTTGTGGAAGAAAATCCAACACTCATATGCTAAACTATGCTAAAAAGTGCAAAACCTCCCATTTCTTCCATTTTTCCTCACCTCTTTCTCTTTCTTCTCAATTTTTCTTCTCCATTTCTTGGCTCCATCCATTCCCAGCGTGTTTAGTGTGTCTTTTGTGTGTTGTGTGTCTGTTTAGACTCCAAAATATAAGATTTCTTGCTTAAATAGGGAAATTTACACTTAAGGCCCCTCAACTTTTGTAAGTAATTTAAGTTGGTCCTTAACAAAGACTTGTTTACACAAAAGTCCTTAAACCTTTAATTTCTCCTCTTAAACCCTTTTGATTACTTAGATTTTGATCTAAATAATTTAATTTTGATATTAACTTAACTATTTCACCTTTGACTTTTAGTCTATAAAATTTAGGATGCCACGTATATATATATATATATATATATTTTTTTTTTTGATACACATACTAGCCCATTCCTTCTCAAAGCTTTTCTTAGTGCTAGCCTATAGTATCTTATGGTGTCAACCGTTAAAGTGCATGTAGTTGTGTAGGCTACGTGCATGAAAAATGATCATCCACCAATATGGGGATTGCTACTTATTTTTCATTAGATGTTTTAGAGATAGGGCCAACTGTTAACAACATGTGAAGTCAGCGGTTGGCATTAGATAATTTTCATGTTCCTTCCTTATCCTTCTTTAGTTGCTCTTCTTACTTTCTAGAAACCAACAAATCTCCCTGCTATTGAAGCATCTACAATGCAAAAAGTGTACACAGAAAGAAAGAAATAAACATATAAATTCAATTTTCTCTCACTTCAACACAAAAGAAGTGTCAAACTCAAGCCTCCAACCATGTCAACACAGGATAAGGTGCGAGACACAAAGCACCAGTCTCAAGACACGCTTTTTGTAAACAAATACCTATTGTAAGAATTGAGAAAGTACAACACTTCATATATGTACATGAATGCTTCTTAATTTTTTGCAATGTAAACAAATAAAAATATTTAAAAATCTAATAATTCTTAAAATTTTAAGCAATTTATAAATTTAGTTAATAAAACGTAGCTTGAAAGATCGATCAGACACATGGTAATAACTAAAAAATGCTATGCGCTATACAGTTTTCAGTATAAAAACGATTGTATATATGAGATATACAACGACTGCCGTCCATGATTGTCGATATGTCCGAGTGGTTAAGGAGACAGACTCGAAATCTGTTGGGCTTTGCCTGCGCAGGTTCGAATCCTGCTGTCGACGATTTCTTTATTTTTCACCCTTTTTGCTCCCTGCGCTGCCTCCCCTCTCTCTATTTATATAATAAAGATTGTTTTAACAATCAAGTTCGAGTTTGTCAAAACCTTTGTAGTCTAGTGGCATCTATATTAGTTGTTTTTCGATTCTCCTCCCCTACAATCTCCTGTAATGTCAAAAACAATCAAGTTCGAGTTTGATTGTTCAAACTTTGATCGTACGATATCAAGTATAATAATAATTCTTCTTGTGATATTGATATGGTTATGTAATAATAGCATAAAATCACCCTTCAACAATACCATATATTTATTTACATGCATCACTAGAGAAAAATTAAGTTAAAAAAAGTCTACTTATGCAGAATGAGTTTGAAAAAATAGATTCCTACCATGTATGTGTTAAAATAGTTTTTGCAAGGATTTTGTGTAAGTATAGTGTCATTGAATTAAAATTGTTGAGCGTTAGAATCTCTCTTTACTGATGGCATTGATATAAAATAGTGCAACTTTTCTTGATTTGACGCTCTTCCGATCTGGTTGGTCTCGAGGTTTATGTATCCAATTATAACAGACAAGATAGCAAGAAAAGTTTATTTTGAACTTTATTGGCCTCAAATTTATGGGTTTTTGCAGTTTCTTTGAAATTTGAATAAAATATATTTTCGTAGTTGAAGGCTTGAAGCAGTCCAAAAAATACAATTTTATAGGTCCTCCAAAAAGACAATGGATTGCAGTTTGGGGTCAAAAGTACTTATTTCCAAAAAATAAGTTGGTTTTATTACCTTGACAATTGAAAATGACCGCCTGCACAGTACCGCTCTTCCGATCTTCCAAAAAGCTAGTTTAAACTTAAACTAAAAACTAAGGTTGGACGGCGTCGCCATTTGCCCACATTTTTATGTTTTAGCTTTCCTTCAACCTACTTGGATTTGTAAGACTTAGAAATTTTACACCATCTCGTCACACTTTACACTTTTTAAAACCTTGTTACTCAATGTCATATGTATAAAGATGCGTGCAGGCATGCAATCATGCATATTAGCATATATATTATGTTAGAGAGAGAGAGAGAGAGAGAGAGAGAGAGAGAGAGAGGGAAATTAAGGGCTTGTTTGAAGCTCTTTAAATTTTTACTTTATAAAGTTAATTTATAAATAGTTGAAATGAGTGGTGAAGATTTAATTGAAGTTTAAAATGTATGGTGATTGTTGAGTAGTTGTCAAATCAACAGTCAAATCATGGTAGGTGAATTTATAAAGAGAAAATTTAAAGAGAATCAAACAAGGCCTAAGATGTAGAGAGAGAGAGAGAGAGAGGTCCTCCTTCAGGTTATATATGATCAAGAATTTCCATTCCCAGTTGATATGAATCATCGTTTTCGATCTAAAACTTATGGAATTCCCATTATTATTGTAACTTTAAGAGCTCTCTCGATCTTTCCCTCTCTATCTGTCGGAAGGAAGTTTTGGAGAAAATCCTAGTGAAGCTAGCTAATTGAAAGATGGACGGATGCAGTGGTGACATTGAATCTTCAAACACAACCCCTAATTACTATTCTGGGAAAAATGATGACGAGAATGAGGTTACTAAAAGGAAATGGAAAGAATATTGCAAGAATACAGACGGAGGAAGTTCAAGCAACAGTTCAGTAGAAGACGGTGACTAGCGAACCAAGACCCCTCGTCTCCGGTGGACACCTGAACTCCATCGGCGATTTGTTCATGTTGTAGAAAAACTTGGTGGAAAACAGAGTGAGTACTTTATTCAAGCCTGGTCCCGTTCACCCATCCACCGGTGGGTGAACTTACACCTCCCCCGCCTATATGGGGGCAGTGATTAGTCCTCCAACATGTGGGCGGACTCACATGCAAGTTTTCCCCCATGTGGGAGGACCAATCACCGCTTCCCATATAGGTGGGTGCGGTTTAAGTTCACCCATCGGTGGGTGGGTGAACATTTTTGTATTCAAGCCATCATAAGTATAGTGTATTGAACTTGTTTGACTTTCTTGGAGTACATTAACTTCTTATTATTAATTATTTCTTAAAAATTATTACATGTATAGGAGCAACCCCAAAGATGGTACTTCAATTAATGAAAATCAAAGAACTTAATATTGCCCATATCAAGAGTCATTTACAGGTAAAGCTTGCAAATATTTTGATTACATAAGAGAATTATATATAGATTTCACTATTGTTCAGATCGTTCGAGTATCCTTTTCACAATATATTTTTTTTAAATGTTCAAATATATGTATAGAAACAAGAAGATTATTGAGATCGGATTCAAGGTATGAATTTACAATTTCTTCAAGTATCAATTAGGTTTCAATTTGAGTAGCTTGTGCATTAACAGCGATCCCTTTACTCTTCATAGATCAGAGACGCTACAATTTAACCAAGTGTCAATCTTCTTCCAAGCTTTAATCAAAGGTATGTCTATAGTAGTTGCAAATAGATCCATTCCTTATTATCAATATAAGGCTTGCAATGAAAGATCATCGTTATACCATCAAGTGGTGGTCTACTACAATACAACATGCCAAATATGTACTTGATGTTTAGCACGCTCGACCATGATCAAGATTCAAAAGGCCTTTTTTCCCCCAGATTTGCAGATGTTTCTTGGAATTGCCACAGGAAATCAATGCACAAATCTACCACCATTGGATTACCAAGACTCGACCGGGGTTTTATGGTATTGTGACAGAGAAAGGATCGATTAGATGCGTCGGTCATGAACAAAAAGATGAATTTGGATCCTGGCTAGGTCAAGACAGACAAAACCCAGTTGAGCAACACAAATTTATTGAACAAATCAATTCCCATCTTCAGGTATTCCCTCAAAATCTGGAAGTTTGGGCTACCGACAAATCCAGAACGGAGACCTTTTCTGCCCCACTCTGTAGCATTAAGAATCTGGATATATCGATGAATTTTCAAAAGCAGACAACATTAAAGAGGAAAATAGCCTCAAATTGCAACCTGGATTTGAACAGATCACTTGAGATAGAATCCAAGTGCGATGAAAAAAACTTATCTCTGTCGCTCTGTGCTCCCTCTTTCTCAAAGCTTAAGTACTCGAGAGAAAATGATGATGGTACAATAAAGGCAAGAAGAGCAAGTACTCTAGATCTGACTCTATGAATTTGGGAGATCGGAAGAGCGATCTAGAGGTACTTGTTCACATATTGCATAATGTTCTCTCTTTCTTTGTACCACAAAACAACATATGTAGTCATCTGTCCAGTACTGGACACATAGTTCATGTTTGTTCTTGATTCCTAGTCTCGACCATTATCCCAACAACCACGCACATTAAGATAGTAATCCGGCAACTGTCTTTATGTTCATTTTATCCACAAGTTATCAAATTCTAGTAGCATGCTTCTAATATCAAGCCTCGATGATTCAATGCTAGAAGATATAGGAGAAACTAATACAAGGCAATAGATGACAGAAGCAGAATTGACAAGGTAATTTTACCAGCAGATTTCAGAGAAAATACAAATTTTACTATGACAACCAAAAATACAGTTTTCAATAAAAAGGATGTCAAATTAGCATCAAAATAATACAGTGTTGATATTCTATTCCGTATTATGTGATAGCACAAGCAGGAAAGAGATTAATCAAAATTTTCCCAATCCTGAGTTATCTCAGTAGAGGATGGCTCATTGGGTAGGCCATTTCCACTTTCAATACCAGAGTCGAACGTTTCCCACTGAGTTGAAACTGATGTGGTCATGTCCGTGTTGCTAGAGGCATTGGAATTTTTTGACTTAAGGATGTCCATTGTCTCCACAAAGCTCTGGATACGTCGCACCTGAACACGACATACATGTCACTGCCATTGATTTCCTTGGAAAAATGACTAAATGTTTCTGGATTCTAAAGAAGTAAGTACTAAAAAATTAGCTAAGGGTTTTCTTTTAGAGAGGATTTATTTTTCAGCAAATATATCAAGTAACTTCTATATTCTAATTTATATGTTTCTAACACCCAAAAGATACATATATAATCTCCGCAATGTTACTCTTTCTGGCACAGTGACTTCAATTTTTTTAATTTATTTTATATGATAACTGATTTCATTAATTATAGAAGCATAACTGCACCTGTTCAAAGAATAAGTAATCATCTTGCACTATCAAACGGACCATATTAATTTGAATAAGAAAGAAAGAGGACTAAATGAATAGCAGGTTCACCTCTGTTTCCTAATGAAACAAAATACAAGGTCTAGATCTGGTTCATTTGAACGCTGCTGGAGGTTTTTGAATTTGAATTTGAATTTGAGTAATCACGGAGCTAGACCATAATATGGTGGGGATTTGAGTAAACACAGTGGTCATGGTCGGAACAGGTGGTGCCAACAATTCTGCTCGTATGTGGGGCAATGACGCAGGTAATTTTATGGTGTGCTCATAAGTAGTAGTTGCCGTAGAAAGGAACTGCAGATGCAGAGTTGTTAAATTAGGATATGGAGACTATATTTAGTTTCTCCTATTCATTTTGAAGTTCACAGACTTCATTATTTAAATATCAAAATAATATATCATGGTCATTTGTGTTGAAAAACTGGAATAGCTCACATTATTTATCTAATTTATGTGAAGGTTTACTCATGCAATAGAAAGCCGAGCGCCAGGGACCCAACCATATGAATGAGTGAATTGTTCAGGACGACGGAATATTTTACCTAAAAAGTAAAGAGATGAAACAACAAATTTTCATTCTTCTTTTCTTTTGACAAGTAGTTTTGAGGGCTTATACTCCTACTTGATAACAAAAGGATAAAAATTGATAACCTCTTAAGCAGAACAGACAACTAACCTCCATCTTCCTTTGCGCTTTCCCTTCTCCTTCAGCTTCAATGCCATCCAATTTTAGCAATTGCCTCATAAGCATCTCTGTTACGTAAACAAAATCCTTACCATCAATCTTGGTTCCACCATCCACAACAGCTTGCAACGCAGCCACCTTTGGTACAATAACAAAAAGAACTCCTATTTATAGTGTCCAAAGAAACAAGATAAACGAAAATGCTGGAATAGATTAACAAAAGAAGGTATTGAGGACCAACCTTCTCTGATAGTTTGTCAACTTCTTTTCTAACTTCAGCAACAGATGCACCTCCTCTGGAGACCACAATTGAATTTGCAACCTCTGCAGGTCTTTCCTCCTCCTGTTTTGTATCCTCCATGAGTAGCACCTTTGACACGTCCTTCACTCCAGCCAACTGAAGATGTTCATTATCTTCTTTTTCTTTTCCTCTGAAAAAGAGCTTATGCCTATCAGGATCCAAACCAATATTCTGGGTAACCATTAATTTCAGATCACCTGCATTTATATGGCCAATACTTTAGCCAAAGTGATACAATTTTGAAAGAATAATGCTATTTCTCAATGCAAAGCCAAAGACTTCCATAGATGCAATGGAACTAAAATTATCCTTTCAACAACGCACGCCAATCCTCGTCCAGAAGAATTGGTTTAACTTATATGCAAATACATCACAAGAATGCATAGTGTTCACCCATACCCAAGTAGCACGAAGAATAACCAAAAGAGTAGCTTCCCAGTTGAAAAACTATATGACAGCTGGAAAACCCCAGAATATAGGTGAACTCTACAAGAACCATTGAAGGGATGCAAACACCATCTTAGCATCCATTGAAAAGGAACAAAGCACAAACATTCAGAAAGGGAGGAACTCAGACCAGTGAAGGAGAAGAATTACACCATTGCAGACATTAGTAATTCCCATAATCCACTCCGAAAAGAAAGACACTTCAAGGCTAACATATGCCGTTCATTGCTACCTGCTGATACGGCATTGGAGTAGTGCCAAAGCAATCCAGTTTTCCACTTTTCCCCACGGGGCAAATAGAAATTCTTGGATGGAAATATTAAGCAAACTTCAAACCAACACAGAGCATAAGGGAATCAAGCATTCCCTCATTAACTACGTAAGAACATAGGCATCAAACACGTATGGATACTTCAAAAATACAAAGTAAACACATAAAACATAAAACCAAGTATCGCCCTCAAAAATCATACAGCGTATCATATAAATAATCATATTTTGGAATATAGGTCTCAAGTATGCAGACAAACCAAAGTAGCGTATACTCTGCGGCATAGACTGAAAGACTGTTAAACCCTCCCATCACCTATATAGAACAAATATGTGATGGCGATGTAATAATGAGAGTATCTCTAAACCCCGAAAGTGGACGAAATAGAAGCAAAGAGTACCAAAAGTGGAGTTAGATGGTACTACGACGTCGTGCACGTCTTGCCCATGTGAGACCGTGATGTTTATGGTACCAGGCCTATGATGGGAAGCATCACCGCCTTCTCCCTTGTGAACATCAGTATTGCTGTATTTTCTGTTTTCTGGGCTTGAATTTGAGCCCTTCATCACCGATTCTGCTAGGGTTTGCAGAGCGGAACTTCTACAAGTTGGACTGAGCTTTTGGGGGAAAATCTAAGGAGGGAAGTCGTTGTCAACAACAGACGGTTGGTGGTTCTGCGCCAGACATTGCAAGGCCTACCCCCTATTTGCTAACTATTTCTTTTCCCTTTTTTTTTTTTGTGGATTTGGGGTATGAAGTTACGTGTGATTCGAATTCGACACCAGAAAACTTAAACAATGCTATATTTGTTTGAACCACAATTTGCTAACTATTTCTACTACTATTTTCATTTTAAAAAATTAATTTAAAGGAGAGAAAATTTCTATCTAAATAGATAGGTTTAATAAATTTTTATTTTAAAATAGAAATAATTTGCTATTTTTTTTTAACTCAGAAATAATTTGCTGTTGTTGCTAAAGTTGTGTGTAATGTGTTTATTAGTCAAAAATTAAGGAGGACAATGTAATTAGTTTTATCAAATTCTATTTTTTAGAAAAAAATGGTTTGCAAGAAATATTTTGTTTGACAAATCTCAATTTCTGTTTTCTCCTTATTTCAACGCTACTTTTGAAGAGAGTTTTTTAACTCATTTGCAAAAAGGGCGTTTATTCTTACCTCTTATACTCTCTCTCACACACACACACATATATATTATGAATCGTTCTAAGGAGAGACTTCCTCTCACTTAAGGAGAGAAAATCTACCATGTCTTAATCTCGGAACTAATCAAACGACTCAAAGTCTCAAATGAGCAAAACTCGGGGATTCTATTAGATTATGAAGACACGAGTGCTATAAATCAAAAGCATAAAAGTACATTATAGATTATTTAGGATGACCTTATAAATTTATCGAATAGTAATGGGATATTTTAACTTACACTTAACTGGATATTGAATAGACCGTGCTCTATTTTAGATTGTGAGCTCACGAGTTGTTTGACCTTGGACTATGTGAAAATTATCTAATGTCAGATGTCTGGTGGCATTTGTCGCCAAACGCGTATGTGGCGTGCCAGATACATGTCATCCGGCATGTCATGTCATGCCCTATGATGTGGTTTGTCAGATGCATGTCTGACGACATCGTTTCTCATTAGATCATTACTCTTGGACTATGTCCTATTTTGGATTGTGAACCCTCAAAAGCTTAGCTCACCGACATCATTCTACTAGAGCTCTTAGTGAGCCAAGGCACCAATTGTCACAAGTCATGCGATAGGTTTACCGAAAATTTTTTGATAATCACAGTTTGAATATAGGTAAGGTGGAATAAGAAGATAGTAGAAGGGATAATGAAACTTGACAATTCTTAGTTGAAATATTTATTTTTTTCTTTTTCTTTTTCAAAGAGTTTTAAAAGGATTATTTTGAAAATGCGGGGAGTTGAGGAGGGTGACTACCCAAAAGTTTTAGTAGTATTAACAATATTCACCTTGAGGAAACAACTACTTGACTTACAGACTACAGTACAGTTTCGACTCCAATTGCTGATGAATGGTCCGCCGCAATATTCGTCGACATTTTCACCATTCACCACATATTTTACGGTTTACATGGGAATCATTCTTCTTCTCGTAACCTTTTGTCCAGAACCGTCCACTGCCTTCCGCCTACATTTTACGTGTCAAGAAACAAGAGAAATTCCATTGCCAACTCGAAACTTCCCAGGACACGTGTCAACTACCCACATCGCCAAATGATCGGTTTAAATACACAACAAATCAGTCCCATTTTATCCAATTTTGGCTCAACATCGAAATCTAAGCAGGTACTAGAAAATGGCAAATAACGGTGAGGAATTCAGGCTAGTTTCTCCACACATTAGTCAGGAGGGGAGACTCCCTACTATGATACATGTTCTTCTTGGCACCCTGTCCCTACTGATTTGTTCTTCTTGGCGGCGATATCCTCCATCACATGTATCAGGGTGCCAAGAAGAACATATCGTAAGCCGATCATTTTAATAAGTGTCAAGAAGAACATATCGCCGCCCCTCGAGTGGTATCATAGTAGTTAACTAGTTATAACCGTTTCGTCTAAAAGTCTAAACACCATACGATCCATTGAATTGTGTTTTCTACAGGTACAATTTGCCCGAGGGGACGAAGAGTTTGGCTTTGGTGGTGGAGGATATTGATATGCCGGCCGAGCCGGACGGGCCGATCGTGCCTTGGACTCATTGGGTGGTGACTAATATACCCCCGACGGTGAAGGGGTTGCCGGTGGGATTTTCTGGCAAGGAAGAGGAGTGCGGAAAGGAGTATAATGGGATTAAAGAAGGGATTAATTACTGGAAACAGCCCGGCTGGCGCGGACCGGTGCTGCAACATCATGGGCACAGACTCGAGTTCAGGCTCTATGCTTTGGATGATGAACTCCGTCTCGGGAATAAGGTATGGTCACGTTTTTTTAGTATCAAGTTCGGTACTTTCAAAGCAGTGGAACAATATGTGCACATAATAACTCAAATTCCATTATTTTCTTTCTTCCCCCCCCCCCACCCCAAAAAAAAAAAAAAAAATTCCCTACTTCTAATGCACGACTCCTGATCTCCGGTAAGACACTTATGTGACACAAGATGGTGTACCCACATAGACGTTTGGTGGGACGAGGTCACTGGATCTCACATAGCAAATCATTTTTATACATATAGAGTGAACTAAGTAGTGGTATTTATTTAAAGTCTCCCGTCAAAATAAATAGGGACATTCGAGTGAATTTTATAGAGCTAGAACGGGTTTGCGTATGGAGCTTGAGAACTAATAGAAAATTTTTCTATTGGTTCTTGGGTTTCATATACTAGTTCGATCTAGTTCTATTGAGAAACTGATACATGTGATGTTAGATCATTTTTAGGTAATAATTCGTATCTTCTGGAATGTCTGTGCAAATAGACACATTTTATGGGCTAGTGTGGAAAGAATTGGACCTAGATGATACTACGTAGGTAATTGTGAGTTGAATCAATTTAATCAGGCATGTCTAACAATAAACAACCTTGATATTGTAGGTGACAAAGGAGAAGTTGTTGGATGCAATTGAAGGGCATGTGCTTGGGGAGGCTGTTTTAATAGCCAAATTTTGATTTTCGATTTGTATTTTCCTAAATGTCACACTCCGATGTGTCTTAAGTGTGTAACAATAAGTGACAATTTGACAGGATTTACTGACTTTTGTTGTAATGGCATGATAAATCTAAAGTTCCGCTGTGGATTTGTGTGGGATCATGTTTAGGTGTCAAATTTAGGAAACTATAGCTATCTTCTAAGGATATGTCCATTTCACAACAATTTCGTCGATAAAGTTATTTTTTCAACGAGCCTGTTAGAAATAGAAAACTCAGATTTGGAAGTGCTTAACTTCAGGACTTGTGCATTTCTAAGAATCTTTTAATGGTCTTGTCTGTTTAAAAATCAATATGAACGATTTTAATTATGAAGGGTTTATGTAGCACGATTTTAAGATGACATGAAATTTCTTGATGATATAATGCTGTAAGAGGGAAGGGGGAGGAAATTTTTGTCACCTATATGGTGTTGTAGGGACATTTAATGTATGTTTTCACGTCACGTTAGTACATACAGTTACATATTATATAAAAAATACAAATATATAATAATATGGGAGTCATAACAACATTATATATGAGTGTTAAAACATTTTAGTGCCAAAGAGTTTAGAATTGTGTTATATACGTTGCTTAAAAATGTTGAAAAATTTTCTCGATGTTTTGTAATAAAATATCTCACTCAATATTCCTTGTACTGACTGCTATACATCATGTATACTTCAAATCTATTTGCGTGTAATTACGTATGTCACATAAAATGAGAGGTAATTGATTGGCAGAGGGTAGTCTCGATTTAGTACCATATGAGCATGTGGCGTGTGACGTGTATCGATGTACGTGACTTAGTTATATGACACTATATAATATTATATATATAGTATTAGATATTTTTATGACAGGAGGACCCCAAAACATGTCAGACTATGGTATACTTGACTTTGGTGGCTTGATTTATCTCAATTGTTGACTAGTCGAGAGTCATGAATTGCGGTAGTAGCTAGTATTGTCACTGATTTGAGGGAGACAGTTACAAGGCTGGTGATTTAGCTGAACAAGTAACTATGTACAATTATGGTTCTACCAAACCTTCTGCTGCAAAACCGGGAGTTCATGTGCTCTTGTCTCTCTTGTATCTTTGTTCCTATACCAAAATGACGAAAAAAATGGAAAACAAGATTAACATCTCGACGGATTCTATCTTCTTAATAGTGAATTAGAGACTTTATGTTTCATTATCAGAGTCAAGTAAATGACTAATGTAAGACAAACAACTATAAATCGTGATGGTAGGTATTGGTCAAATTGAAAAGATAACTGTTACGATTATTACATATTGAGAGACATATATATATATATATATTTTCAGGGTGAGTGTAAAACTTAAACTTCATTGTTAGAGTCAAGAAGTGGAAGATTAAAAAAAAAAACTATTAAATCATGGTTGTTAACTTGTTATTAATCAAATTGATAAGAGAACTATTTTGACCCATACAGATTGATGGATACTATCTTCTGATAGAAGACAAATAGCTATAAGTCATGGTAGTTATTCATTGAGTTGAAAACAAAGTTGCTTTGTGTATATACTTTTTAAAGTGAATTTGAAACTTCTTTATCATTAGAGTTTAGTAATCCGCTATCAGAAAACTATAAATTATAATAGTTATTGATAATTGTCACATGTTGATTATGGTATTAGATTGACAGTGTTCCTCAATCAGCCTATAGAAATCTTGTGCTTGGAATTTGGCTTCGTATAATCTGACTATATGTCACTAAAATGTTATATCTAGGTAGATGAATATTTAAATAACATTTGAGTAGCATTATTTGTCTAGCCCGGGTACATCAATCGGGGTAAGCAAGGACTTACATATATTTCTTGGGAATGACACTTGTAACAGGCCTGATTTGAGTGGGACAGATAATTGTTTCATGCTTCTTTCCACAAGATTGCGATGTGATTCATGGTACCCTTCAAAAGAAGAGCCAATCAATTATCAAAAACTACTTTACTCGTTAACGAGAAAAAAAAAACATAAAACAGTTACTTTCTTTAACTACTTTAACCAAAACCAGTACTGTGAATCCTAGGGAAATTAACTTTAGAGGCAAACATCGTTAGCTCATGTTCTTGGTCAATTCAGACAAATTTCTTTGAAGGCTCCTCTTCTTTGTTGGGATTCATTTCATTTTCCTTGGGATTTGATCCAAACGATTCAAACAGTAGCGTCATGAGCGGTGTTATGAAAAGTTCGTTTAAACTCATAAAAGTTTGAATTTCGATCTTGTTGTCTAATTATATGTATGAGCTTATTTCTTTTACAAATCAACTGCCAAGTCTAATTACGTATGAGGTTATTTCTTTTACAAATGAACTCATTAATCTACTTATAAAAACGTATATAACTTTATCTTGATACTTCTTCATACTCTACGTATTATGAAACCATTAGCTTATTCACTACCTTTTTGGCATTTCCCTTGCTGATGATTTATTATATATATCACATGCATGATTGTCTCTTCTTCTCAATTCATGTCCGACTCCAAGGACATAATTTCTCTCTCTATTGAAACTTTGTTTTTTTAGTCTTGGATGGATTATGCAAACTCGGGGAATCTGAATTCTTGCGAGTCAACTTCCATTCCGAGCAATGGCAATGGCAAGAACCGGGCAAGAACCGGTGGCCGTAAGAGAGGGAAAACTGTGAAGTTGTCGACTGATCCTCAAAGCATCGCGGCCAGGCAACGGAGACGCAAAATCAGTGACAGATTCAAGATTTTACAGAGCCTGGTGCCTGGTGGATCAAGAATGGATACAGTGTCAATGTTAGAGCAGGCCATTCAGTATGTTAAATTCCTCAAAGCTCAGATATCGCTTCATCAGATGACCGCGATTAACCCAGTAAACGATGACCCGAAGATGTGTTTTCGAGCAAATCGACTTCCATTTCTATCTGATGATCATAATCTTTGTCCAGAGATTAGTTATTTTGGGACTCAATTTAAGCCATTTACAGCAGTAGGGTTGCCAAGTTCTTGCTTTCAAAGTCAAGAATTTGTGCCTTCTGATGCATATTACTAGTACTAATTACTAAAGTGTTTTTCCCATGTAAAATATTTGGATGGTTCTAATGGTTATGAAAAATTATTCTTACTATTTAGTTTTCTTTTTTTTTTTTTAAATAAAATAATTGCAATAACAAACATGGTCGCTGGGAAAATCGGAATGTAATCAGTCCAAGACGAGTTTACATGATCAAAAGTAACATATTGTCTTCCAGGTGCACTAATATGTTAGTTTCAAAATGGGCAAGTAGCTCTTGGCAGAGGGCAAAAGTGGGTTCACAAAAGAAGCCAGAAACGTCACTATATAAAGAGGCTGAAACTCATTTCTTGAAGAAGGAAAAAGGAGGGTATAGATTGGATAAAACTTTCTTTTCCCCGAAATAAATAGAAAAGCTACATTGATAAGCATCCACAATTTCCTTTGCAAATAAAGCAACTCATGTTCTCTCAAGAGTCTAAGTCTATGAGCTCCATTTTATCACGCTCGCCACGAATTTGGTTGTTTATAGGTATCGGAGCAAAGGAAAGCGTTGAGTAAACCATCTCATGAGCTATCTTCAACAAACATATATGTGTAGCCGTCTCAAGTTTGCTAAGGCGAACAAGTGTGGCGTAAGTAATATCACGTTACTCTTAAGTGATTCAAGGCGTGCTCGATAGATCATACAGTGAATCTAAGTCACTTGTCCCAATTCCCTTCAGCCCAATTGGCTTTCTTTCTTATAACCAATGGCTACACAGAATTTTGAACCTTTTCATTTCACGGACGTCAAGGATAATATTGATGACAAAAGCCCAATTCTTGGTGCTATATTCTTGTTCTTCTTATTCTTCATCACTTTCTTGTTTGTCTATTTTCTTTATGCCTGCTCCCATCGTGGCCGTGCCACTGGGAGCCCCACTGTCACCACCCCGCCAAGATCGCCAGCAGGGCTCGACTTGGCCACCATAAGCAGCCTCCCAATATTTTCATATGGATCAAGTGCCAACAGCAAGAATTCTAGCCCTGTATCAGAATGTGCAATTTGCCTAGGCATGTTTCAAGATGGAGAAAAGGTGAAGGTTTTGCCTATATGCCACCATGGTTTTCATTCCGAGTGTGTCGACAAGTGGCTCAAAACTCGTTCAAATTGTCCTCTTTGCAGAGCCTCAATCCGCCATGGCTATGGTGACTCTGAGATGCAATGAAAGTTTCTCTTTCGTTTTCAAGAAAAGTGGAAGCTTTTATTTGGAATTGATGAATTGAGGTTCCTTTTTCTTTTTGATTTTCTTGCATTTTGTGGACCCTGTTTCAAATGATAGAATTAATGCATGATTGTTTGATGAGTCATGCTATATTTTGATATATTGTCCAATTTCTCCAATTTAAACTAATAACCGTTGCCAACACTAATGTGGTCTAATCGCATCTTAATTAGTTTTCTTTTGTGATCAAGGGTTGATTCCCCTCCCATAAAATTCTTTTGCAATATAGAGGGGAAAAAACCCGTTTAAGAGCATCTGACACTGTATCTTTTGTGTAGCCATTCTTTTTAATACTTACCACAAGAATTTTATGTATGCATATGAACTGATCAAATGTCCTTAGTGTGGATTGGATGCTTTCTATATAATAAAATTGGGGACACGTTGACCTTCAATGAATATAGTGTCAATTGAACCACGACATACAAATTGAAAATTGAAAATTTATTCTCGTTTAATATGAAGTTTAATAGATGCATCAAAATGTATTACGAGCTTGTTCTCCATAGTTTTATCAAAAATTAAAAATTTATCAAATTAATATCAATTACATATCTTTCATAGAAAACTAAATTTTTATACTTCTCAATAATCTTTCTTTGGATTTTCATAACACATTCCCCTATCTCATTTACATAAATTTCCAGAGAACAAGAGCAAGTTTTTATAGCTCAGCCCTGTGTTTAAAAGATTGGACCAGATCACTAGCCCAACTGGAAAAACCCTTAACCAACCACAAAATTTGTCTTGCTCACCCAGAAAAATTGCGAGTAGAAAAACCGGCCCCAAAACCCAGAAAAGGGACAAAACCTGGTAAAAACTAAAAACAGAGAAATTCTATTCGAATCTATTTATCTTTTATCTTTTCGGTTCGGTTATTGGTTAACGTTGGGTTGGAGTTGGACGGTGACAATTTTTGCTGACAAGCCATGAAAAGGGCCAACCTGTGCCCGCTGCGCCAATTCATTTGCGTTAAATGAGCGTTCACCATACGCTCTAACTGGTTATTCTTCAACTCGAAGAAGGTACCTATTTTTTTTTTTTTTTTTGATATAAGGGGAGATAGGGGAGTGGTATGTGTGATGTTATTACATACTTTTTTTTCCCCTTGCTCTTACATACTTTTTTTTTTTTTTGGCTCCTACCTACTGATGTGATTGTAATTCAATTTTTTTCCTGTCCTTTCTTTTTTCAATGCGCCATTCAGTCATCAAAAATAGTAATAATTTGTTCATGGAATTTATGAATAGTTCTAATCATTCATAAGTTATTCTGGTTTGTAACCCCTAATTATGCCGTAATTACTTGTTAATTCCATTTGAGTTTAATGTGTTTGATAAAATTCCTAAACCAGAATTGCTGATAGCACTATGTTGAAATAAAACATTCAACAAGAAAGCTAGTTGACATCAAAACAGACTTTTATCAGTTTATGTAATCAACCCCTGTCAACTTTGATTTTTTAACCTTTGTATCTATACAAAAAAATCAAGATAAGCACAAAGAATTCTGGCGATATGTGACTACCAAAGACGAAGAGGAAGAAGAAGTAGAAGTAGGAGAATAATAGAATGCGGGCGGTGAAAAGTGGCATGTGCATTTTGGATTGTGCACGGCTTTTTTTCTTTCAATGTCAACTTTCGTGCAAAAAACACAATACATACCACGGAAGGTGTCATTTTCTTCTTCCTCTTCCTCCTCATCCTCGTTAGTTGTCTCATCATCAATTTCTTCTGCAGGCGTAACCTTCCCATCATATCTGATATAACTGAATCCGTACATAGGAAATATCAGCTTTATAAGTTGGTCCAGATACTGGCCGCATTGTTCCCTCCATTCCTTTATGAAAGCAAGAGGTGCAATGATGAGTGCTGCTCCAACCCCAAATCCCAAACCTGTGAATATAAACTGCCAATGAAAATCTGAAGTAGACAAGATAGGTGCTGAATTTGGTGCTGATTCCTTCTCTTCACAGCCTCTTTTTAGGGGAAGACCACAGAGACCAGCATTTCCTTGATAGGAGGCTGCTGAAAATGTTAAAAATTGTTTCACCAGGGGGATCTGTCCAACCAATTTGTTGTACGACAGGTTCAAGAATGAGAGGAATGT
The DNA here is from genome assembly GCA_963692815.1 of Nyctanthes arbor-tristis. Classification (NCBI taxonomy): domain Eukaryota; kingdom Viridiplantae; phylum Streptophyta; class Magnoliopsida; order Lamiales; family Oleaceae; genus Nyctanthes; species Nyctanthes arbor-tristis. Next base: position 167 of record CAVNYN010237417.1, on the reverse strand, counting down.
CAGATTTGTGAGCTCCACCGGTAGCTCTCCAGTAAGCTGGTTCTTTGAGAGATCGAGTGATCCAAGCTGCGTTAGCTTTCCAATTGACTTGGGGATTTGCCCTGTGAGAAAATTATTTGAAAAGTTGAGGATGTAAAGAGAACTTAGACTCCCAATAGTTTCTGGTA
>CAVNYN010237409.1:0-10005 GCA_963692815.1 Nyctanthes arbor-tristis | reverse complement strand
AGTTGTTAACCAACAACTTCACTAATAATCGAATTTAACACTAGCAATGTGGATGCTTTTACAATCATTTGAAATACACATCCTGTCAATACTATGTGGCAAATTTAGTTATTTACACATGTTATAAAAAGGATAATCATTACTTTTATTTATAAACTACATTTTTTTAATCCGTGTGTTACACGAGTAGAGTTATAGTATACATTCATATCAAAGTTCACGTGTGAGTGTGAACATTATTTTATAAATAAAGTATAATATATCAGTTGTATTGTATAAAATTACTAATTGATATGCGAATTACAATTTACCAAGGAATATTCGTAGTAAAATATCTGAGTTCATAATTCTAGTCTCCTCCAAACTTGTCGTACAAATTCACATATCCAATCTATATAAAGTTGTAATCATTAGTAGTCAAATAATTAGATATGACAATTTGATCTATCAATCTATAAACCTGTGGAGACATGCTTCTAATATGATTGATTTGTCACGCCTAATCGAGGCAAAAGAAAGAGTATGAGACAACATTATCAGCCCGCTGTGGGTCCAGGGCGGGGCGAGTCACGTTGGACCCACACCATAGACCCCATGACCCACTAGGATTTTTTTATTTTTAATAAGTTTATTTAGAAAAATGTGTAGAAATTATTATAGATGACAATTAGACTAATCAACCATTAAATCTGTGGCAATTTATTTTTATTTTTTTATTATATTATTTTTTTGAAAGAATTTTTCTGTCAATTGAAAGAATCATGTTATTATATTAGTTAATGTTGGAAACTTTAAAGTTCTAAATAAATGTTTTGTTTTATTTTACGTTCTTCAATTAATAATGCGTTGAACGTAACATTAACTGAAAGGGGAAAAAAATTCATCAGTCATTTTGTGAGTCATGGTGGCGTCCCAACCCGTTTCATGACCCGACTTGTCTTGAACCGCCATTGAATTTGTAGGTTTTGGGCGGGGTCTGGGTGACTTCAAGACTCATGGGGCAGGTCCAAAATATGGCTAACCGGCCATATTTTCATAGCTATAAATAATCATATCACAATCAATTATTACAACTATAAGTTTAGTCTCTCGCTCGTGTGTTGTACCGGAAGATTAATTTTCAAAAAAATTCAGTAATAATGAATAATAAAATATTAAACAAATACACATTATCAGATTTGCATAGCTAAAATAATAAATATACATTTTTAATTTAGTATTTGACTCATTAGATCGGAAGAGCGTCGTGTAATACTATATTTATAGGTACATATTTATGTACTCAATTAATACTTTACTATATTGCACGTTTAAATCATCTAACTTATTTAATATTAAGTTAACAGTCTAATAATATATTTATCAGGAGAGTATATACCCGTATTTACTCGATACTCGTTCAGATAAAAATTTTCATACTCATAAGAAAGTACTCTCTCAACGTATCCTTTCTATGAGTAAAATTCAAAATTGATAGTTATAATTAAAATGTTAAATAGAGATATATTTGTAAAGAAATACAAGTTAGACTTTTTAATATAAAGAGGACCATATATGTGGGACAACCTAAAAAGGAAAATAATATCAGATAATCGCAATGGAGAGGTTCATTTTTCTTTTCTTTTTTTGCAGTTCATTTTCTTTAATTTTTCTTTTTTTATGTAGTTCATTTTCTTCTTGTGGATTTCTTTTCTCTTTCTTCACAAAATTTTCTCTAAAATTCATTATTACCTTCATCAAATAAAAATATTGATCAATTAGTATTCAAACTGTACATTGTATGGGAAATTCTTAATGTTTCATATAAAAAAATTAATTACATAAATTGCAAAAAACTATAAATAGTCACAATAATAATTAAATCAAATGAAATAACAATATAAATTCAGTCGATATTTTGAAAGCTTCACATCTATAGATAAAAAAGATAAAAAAATAAATTATTTGCAACATCTAAAACTTAATCGCTGCAACATAAATGATATATAAACAAAGATGAAAAAATAGTCACAAAGATTTTCAAGTTAGATCATAGATATCAAGAAAATAAATTTTAGCCATATATTATTATAATAGAATTACATTATATGTCTTTAGTTGTTGGCCTGACGCAAATAAATGGATTTTTATTGCAAAAAAAAAAAGAATAAATAAATCAATTGATTTGCTCTAAGTTATTCGGAACTAAGTTTTCATTTGGAATATAAGTTACTTGAAAAATAAATTTTAGTTTCGATATTATCAAAGATTCTGTAAAGGAAATTTTGAAAATCAAACAAACATAAATAATAAATAAATAAATAGAGATAATACCAGACAATTAGTTTATAATGCGCTCATTTTCGAATAATTTAGTAATGAGAAGAGTAATTCTAAAAAATACTAATTCATAAGAAATTGAACAATTACTCACAGTCAAATTTACATCAGTAACGGATAATAAAAAATTATAAAAACTCATAATTATATATAAATACTTAAACAATAGAAATGAGGAAACTAAAATAAAAAAGGAATATAAAAAACTAATAAACTAATATAAATTATTGAAAACTCGTGATAAATATCCGAATAAGAAAAGTTTAAATTTTAAAAATTGAAAAATAAAACCAATTGAAAACTAATTGGGGCACCAATTGAATCCAAATTATTGTGCAATATCATGATGATGTTAGCAAAAGAGCAGAAAAATTATAATTGAGAATCTAAATCCAATTGAAAACTGTTGTATTATATATTATATTATAATATTATTAAACAAATTAAAAATAAATCTAAACGACCCTAAATTATGATAATGGTCGTATAACGGAAAAAATATAATGCTAAAAAATAGGGTTAATTTCAAAAATGTTCCCTCAACTTTGCACTTTTTATCAACTAGGTCCTTAGCCTTTTTTTAACATTGTAGGTCCTCAATCTTTCATAAATTTACTTATAAAGTCCATTGTGACATTTTTACCCTTACTTTTTAAATAAAAACAAAGCAATTGTAAAAAATCGTAAAAATAATGAAAAATGAAAAGGAAAATTAAATTTTCCCATCTATCTAACTAGCTACCTATTTTACCATTATCTATAACTTAACCGAAAATGACAAATACCTACTTAAATTTTCTTTTATAGGGAAATCCTTATTTAGGAGTCAGCAAAAAAACCAAGTGAAATTGAACTGACTTGGTTTTTTTTTTATTTTAAAAGAAGGGTTCATGTGAACCCATCGGTTTTGACAAAAAAAATCAACTAAACTAACGAACCAAACTAAACCAACTCAATTTCAGTTCGTCAATTCAAAATCGACAAAGATCAATTCGGTTTAGGTTTCAGTTTCAGTTTGGCAAGAACTGAGCCGATCGGCCTACCGATTGCCCACTTCTATCCTTATTTTTCTTGTCATTTCTGGTAATAGCTGGAGGAATAAGAAACAAAATTGTGGGTCTCATTTCCTACTACTAGAAATGACTACAATAATCTGTCATTTAAGCTAAGTTGGAGTGTAGGTGGTTAACTAGGTAGGTTGGAAGGAGATTATTTTCTGTTTTTCTTTTTTCCTTTTTTATTATTTTTTATTTACTCACAATTTTGCTACTTGTTCCTCATGTTGCTGTTAGAAATAATAGGAAAAAGTATGGGTTTCCCTAAAAAAGAAGAATGGAGTATGTATTTGTCATTTTTGGTCAAGTTAGGGGCTGTGATAGAATGGGTAGCTAGCTAAGTAGGTGGAAAATTTTTTATTTTCCCTTTTCTTATTATTTTTACTATTTTTTATGTTTTTTATATAAAAAGTTATGGAAAAAGTATCATAAAAGACTTTATGAGTGAGTTTATGAAAGGTCGATGACTTATAATATTGAAAAAAAGATTTGGGACCCAGCTGATAAAAAGTACAAATATTGGAGACTATATGTGAAATTAACTCCAAAAAATCTTAAGTTATCTTAATATATATATCTTATATATATTAAAGTAGGATAATTGCCATATGCAGGTTTTCCTACCAAAACAACTATCCTACTTTTATATACTTCTTTTATTTTATTTATTTATTAATTAATAATAATAGTAATCTATTAGTGTTAATTATCCATTAATTTTATTTTGCTATTACTTTATTTTATAATAATAGATCAAATTTTATATATAATTTTATTTTATATATAATATGCTATTTGTTATCCATTAGTATTTCTTATATTTATTCTATTAGTTTTTAGGATATCTTCAAAGATTTAATATTTCTTGAAAATTCTAATAGTTGACAGATAATTTTCAAGTGTTGGGTTATTACGTCTTCCTTCTCATTTTAATTAAGTGCCTACTTGTGAGGTTGATGGTATAATAATAAAATAAAATGAAATAAAATCAGTATCAAAACTTTTACTTTAATTTAACCTGATAAACCACAAGTCATAAAACTTATGACTATATTTTTAGTACATTATTACTTAGTTTATTATTTTTTCTGGAAAAGTTGAAGGGATACGATAGTAATAATATTTGATAGTTTCACATAAAAATAAAAAATAAAAAATAAATTGATGATGATGATGATTTAGAACACAAAAAAAAAAAACTCTTAATTCTTTTTAGAGCGGAAATGGTTAAAAATTAATGTTAGGGGTAAATCATATAGAATTTATCCTTTGTTAAAATGTTGCTTCCCTTGGGTCTTTTGTAATAAGACGGTATATACTTTAAATTTTTTGGAATAGATCTAGTGAAATAGTGATTTCTTTAGAGAATGTATATATGAGAAAATGTGAAAAATAATTTTTCCAAAAATATGTGGTAGAGAATGAATATGTGGAAAATAATTCATTCTGATAAATGAATATCACCTACACCCTAATATACATAAAAAAAATTTGGGTGTAGGGTAATTTTAGAGTTATATAAATTTCATATGCTCTCTTTTCCATACTTTCTTGATTTCCATGCTCAAAATGAAATTAATTTTGTGTTAAAAAATTCTTCATTCTTATTTTCATTACTTAAGAGTATTGTTCATGAATGACAATTTAATTAGCATTGTACTAAGTGAAAATATTATACGTTTTAATTTGATTCTGTTTATGTTTATTAGTAATATATGTATATGAGCTAGTAGTATGCGATAAAATTGTAATTATTTAATTTTTCAAGTTACGACGCATTTTTTTCCGACTCATTATTCTATTCCGTGTAACGTACGGGTATAAAACTAGTTATATGTAAAGAGAAGATAGTTTCTGGTTTTGGCTTTCCCTCCAAAAAATTGGCACCATAAGCCATCTGATTTTTTTTATGTTATATATATATATATTTTTTGTTATGTCATTGGAAGACACTTTTAACTAATCTAACACTCATGCGCTTTTTATACAATAAGATTAGTGCATTTTTTTCCAACTAAGTGCCTTCATTTTCGGTTTTTGTTTAGACATTTCCAAAACGGGCTTCTTCTTTCCTAAATCTCAAGATCGGAAGAGCTAACACTTAATATAAATTGAAATCTTAAGCGCTGGGGTGCGGATTTAGTTTTAATCATTTTTTTATAATTGATATGATTTAGATCAAGTTTATCTGAGGTAAGTTTCCTAATTTTCATATAATTCTTCTTTCCAACGATTTTCCTCAAATATTTAAATTTATTTTAATTTGTTTGTTTTTTCTGGGCTGAATTAATCTAATCTTTTGGCCCGATACATGAAATCTTTAATTTTAACAATAATTCAAAATTTCTATCTTCTTATCATTTGTTAATTTTTAACTAGTGAAATTGATATAGTTGGTAGATTTCCATTTTTTTTCAATTTATTATGAGATAATATATGTATGATATTTTAATTCGAATCATATGAAATTGTGATTTTTCCCAAATTAATTGTCTCTGTGTGTGCCATGTGTTATGTATATAAGTTTCTTTCTGGATTTTATTATATGGAAATTAAATTGACAAATGGCATTTAAGAAATTCTATATATTAGGTTCTCACTTCCCTAAAAAGATTGTATTTTTTGGTTCATTTATTAATATGAGACGTTAACTGAGATTGTTTGACATTGTTGAATTTGGATGTATGCAGAAAGTATTGTTGGATAGGAAAACAAGAAAGATTTCTATGTCAATATCTTCCAAAAAATTGATTATAATGGGGATTGGTAATGATGGGAGATACTCGAGTTGGATTGCCACGGATAAACCAACGTGAGTTCTATATGCATGTTACTGGTTAGATATTGACATAATTTGATTTCTTATTCAAAGAATTTTCTTTTTTTTTGGTTTTCTGCCAAAATGGGATGTACGGACTTTTCATTAGTTTTATTATTATGTTAAAATCGGCCTTTTTTTTTTGTCTGAATGGTTGATAAATCAAATGATAGATGATTTTTGGAATGTTTTTCTTTTAGAAATCCCATACTTAATTATGTTTTCTAGAATTTTTTTTTTTTAAAATTTCACTTTGTGTTGAATACAGTTTGTATTTATTCACTCTTATCTGATTGATGATTATAAGAGACTAATTAGCCAGACATTTTTTCTTAAATAGTTAAATTATCATTATTGGATCCATCCATCTATTTCATTACAAGAGTTTTCATTGTTTTCTAAAAGTAATACATTAATTTAGACAAATTTGCATTATTTTGCTTATGAGTGTTAAGTGGTTCGTTTTATCAAGTTCTTCGTCTTTTGGCGCTAAGTGACGCTTTGATCCACTTTGATCAGGTTCTTTGTCTTCAATGTTTTGTGAATAACTTTTTAGGTAAGTACTATATATCCTGAAGTTGATGGTTAAAGTATTGATTACCATTTTAGAGTTGTTCCTGTATGTTTTATTCTCATATGAGTTTAGTGATGGCTAATTAGTATAGGTAGACATACATCATTTTATTGGAATGAGTTGGTACATCTTTATATATCATCATAACATTTTGCTGGGTTTATTTTGTATTGCTCATTTATTTTTTCTTTCTTGCAACCATATGTATATTCAAGTAGATGTCATAAAAATTTCACCCATTCATGCTGTGTTTTGATTTGATTGTTGGTTTCTGATAGTGGTTTTTTGTGTTTCTGTTATATTATTATTTAGAGGTTTTGATGAAGTTCAACAAATTTCTTAGAATTTGATAGCTGTAGATGCCAGTCTCTGAATATACAAGGCAGTGCTAGGAATTTTGATGGGAATTTTTCTAATAATAGTTATATCATATACAATTTTCGCTTAAGACATTTTCTACTATTTAGCCATATAGAATTATATTTACGTATTAGTTTTTATTTTTAATTCATGTTATTACTATATATGATACATGTCTATCGATGGAATTTAATATTTTCCTATACACATATATTTGGTGTAATATTTGATTCATCTGAGAGTTGGTTTTTAATATTGATATTTTTCTTTATATTTAAAAAATCTGTCTGTTATCCCGTGCAACACACGAGTTCAAAACTAGTTACTATAATAGGGTTCAAGGATAATTGTGTAACTAAGGATAATATGGTTTAAGACTAACTACTCTGGTGTAATATAATTACTCTAGTGGAAATTAGGCGACCACCATGTTTAACCATCAAAGATGAACAAAAGTGTCCCAAAAAAAAAAAAAGAACAAAATCCAAAGAAAATGAACACCATGCCATAGTTTACGAGTTTCAATAAAAATCCGAAGAATCGCTCCATCAACAATTTGTCAGGTGCCGTAATGATTATACATAGCTGGGCGGGGCGGGGCGGGACGGCTTTAGCTTCCCCGCACCCCGCCCTGTTTACCTTTCCCCCACCCGATCCCCGTCCCGATCCTGATCCCATTTGAATCGGGGTGTGGCGGGGAAAAATCCCCATTCCCCGCCCTGTTTTCATTTATTTTATTTTATTTTATTTTTGTTATTCAGGCTTCAAGTTTTAACCTTTACTAGAATTATAATATAAAAATATTAATGAATAGTATGTTGGTACAAGTGGTGAAGGCTTGGGATGTTAACCTTCAAGTTCTGGATACAAGGCCCGTCCCTTTATTTTGCGACAATCAAGTAGCTATCCTTATATCAGCTAATCCAGTTTTTCATGATATAACAAATCATATTGAAATAGACTACCGTTTTATATGACAGCAGATTCAGTCAAAAGTTCTTATTCCCCACAAAGTCTCCTCAGAATTTTAGTTGGCTGATATCTTCACTAAGGCATTGAGATGAGACAATTTTTATGCGATTCTTACCAAGTTTGGGCATTTAAAACCTGCATTCTCCAACTTGAGGGGGATTAATGAAAATATTGTAATTAATATTTACCTTAACTATATGTGTAACTTTAGTATGTATATATTCCTAGGGGACAGAATATTTTTCTTCCTTTTTGACCCAACTTGTATTGTATGTTATGGCATCTTTTTTGCGCCATTCCTCAATTCAATCGATGAAATATGAATTGAAAATGTGAGAATTTAACTATTGTAGTACTTGTTCAAACCAGAAACTGTGTTTAATTAGTCTAAGAATATTTGAGTGAAAAGTTAGTATTTCCCATGGAAAGTAATTTTCTGTCAACCGTATTCTATTCGAAAACAAATTAAAACACTGACCTATGGCGCAGTTAGTATTCATTTGAATTCTAGATAATACCTATATATGTAGGATATATATATACACACACATAAATAGGTAATAATGGCCACCAGTCAATAACGGCTATTATTGGTCTGTTTAAGTTTGATGTAAACATTTCATATATACTTTAGTTACCACTTATTTAATTGTCTGTCATATACTAGTCACACAGACCATGACATGTACATATATATATATATATCATATTAAACTGAAAAAATTGGACTGGACATTAATTATTATCTGGACAATGGAAATTAATAGTCAAAATGTGCATACTCTCGGCAGGGTCAGGGTCAGATTGTTATTATGTGCTAAGTCAAGCCAGATGAGACCTTCACTGGGCAAATTATTTAGACTGAAAATTTTGTCAACCAAATATTTTGATTTGGAACAATTGAACACTTCTCTTCTTCCCATTCAATTTCACAAGATTTCATTTAAATATCTCTCTCTCTTTCTCTCCCTTCTCCATGCTAACCTACTTTCCGGCCCACACAATTTGATCGAAAAGTATGGCGGCCGATGGAGGAGCAACCGCTACCAGTTCTCTTCAGTATACTCCGACTTGGGCTCTTGCTACTGTTTGTTTCATGTTCATCTTGTTAGGACTCTTTGCTGAACACTTGATCCATCTCCTAAGTCAAGTACGTATATTGATTTCGTCTTGTAAACCCTGTGATTTTTCTCTGGTTTTCTTTGAAGTACTAATTTTTTAAACTTGATGTACATATAGTGGCTAAAAAAGCATAAAAAGACTTCTTTATATGAAGCCATAGAAAAGCTCAAGTCAGGTACATTCCAGTAACGTGTTTTTTTTTTTTTTTTTTTTATTTAACAAACCAACTAAAATGCCTGATTCATCTATACTCTTTCCATTTTTTTTCTTTTCTTTTCTTTTCCTTTTTTTTTTCTTTTTTCCCCCTTGGTGCAGTTTTGATGCTTTTGGGGTTCATGTCACTAATATTGAACTTGGTTTCGAGACCGATATCGAAAATATGTATTCCGAATAAGGTAGCCAATTCGATGCTTCCATGCCAAAGAGGTAGACACACGAAAACTATCAAAGCTTTAGAGCATATATGGATCTCGTTCCAAAATGCAGTTTCAAAAGGCGAATTTAATGACACTAATATTGTGTCTCGTCAAGAAAGGGAACTTGCAGCAGACCCAGCTTATTTGGTCGATCATTGTAGCTCTAAGGTACATAATTATATTTCTAACCTGATTGCCCAATGGCAACCGCCCTAAAAGCACTCTTGAGAAATACTACATGTACCACCTAATGTGGCTATTTTTTATTAGCAGTCATACCCCATACACATAGCCCAATCTGGCTCAATAGATGCACACTATTTATACACTGATTTCTAGGGAGCTAGATCGGGCTTCGTGACGTGACTT
>CAVNYN010237408.1:0-22447 GCA_963692815.1 Nyctanthes arbor-tristis | reverse complement strand
TGGGGATTGTTTTTTGGGGATCAGAAAAATGGTGGTTTTATTAACAGATTTAACTGACATGCCATCATTTAAGATTTTTAAACAGGCTGAAGAGATGTCACCTTTAAGGATGTCCCAGTGGGTTTGAAAAAAGACAGCGTGGAATCCATCAACTCCAGGCGCCTTATGGGGTCCCATACTGAATAGAGCTTGTGTGATATCATCATCAATGAAAGGCTTGGACAGTAGCTCAATGTTCTCCTGGGAGAGATGCTTACATATGCTTTGCACTCCTTTCTCAATATCATCATCTGAAGGTTTGTCACTTTTAAGTAGTTTTGAATAGTAATCCTCAATGTGTTCAATCAGCCCCTCATCTTCTTCAATCCACTGCCCATTATCCCCTTTCAGTCTTTGGATAGTGTTTCGTTTTTTCCTCATTGATGCTCGCGTAAGAAAGAAGCGAGTGTTACAGTCTCCATCCTTTAACCAGTCCACTCGAGCCCGATTCCTCCAGTAGCTCTCCTCTCATCTCTGCATCATTTCAATTTCCGCTTCTAGAGTTCGTACCTCCTCCATAGAAGCATTATGAATAGCCCCATTTAGCAATCTATTTCTCCTTTCCTCACGGCCCGTAATTTCCATTTTTAAGTTGGCAAAGTGTGTTTTATTCCAATCTTTGAGCTTTCTGGAGCAGTTTGCTAAATTCCTATTTATGTACTCAAAACTGTCAGCTTCATTCTCATTCTTCCATCCTGAAATCAGTTTTGGGATCATTTCTTTATAGCTTTCTTCACGTGTCCAAAAGGCTTCAAATCGAAAAGGTCGCTCATTTCTACTTGTTCTCCTTTTATTCCTTTCACCACAAAGATTTAGCTTGATTGGTCGATGATCGGAATTCATATAATCCAAGTTTTCAACCATTGCATGCGGGAATAGGCCACTCCACACCTCGTTGCACACAGCTCTATCAAGTCGTGCTTGGATGTTTGCATTGCCGTCCCTACGGTTATTCCATGTCATCACCGGTCCTATATAATCCAGATCATATAGGTTACATTCCTCCAAGATTCTTCTGAAGTTCTCCATTGCTCCCATGGGCCTCATGTCACTGCCTATCCGTTCAAAGTGGAAAAGGGTCTCATTAAAATCTCCACTGCACACCCATGGGAGATCCCCCTGCTCCTGCAGTCTTTTGATTAATTCCCATGATTGATTTCGCTCCGATAATCTTGGGTTTCCATAGAAACCCGTGAATATCCAAGCCACATTTCTCTCTTTGTAGATATATGCATCGATATGCCCCATCGAATATGATTTAATCCTTACATCCCAGTCGTCATTCCACAAAAGTATAAGTCCACCACTTCTCCCCTGGCTGTCCACCACTAGACTTGAGGAGAAACCCAACTGATAGCGCGTACATTCCTTGCTCTTGCACCTGATAATCTAGTTTCGGACAAAAAAACTAGATTAGGGGAATGTGTGCGGATTAATTTCCGCAAGGATAATAATGTACAGGAGTTCCCCATCCCCTGTACATTCCAGCATATACAATTCATGATGTACGGCTGTCCTGTTGCCCAGGACTCGCCGTTTTATCATCTGAGTTATCGACCATCTTCTCATCATTATTAACAAGGGAAAGACGTCCTCGTTTTACTACTCCTCCTGATCCCATGAGTGATTTAGATAGTTTCCTCTTTCCAGTAGGGCTGGTTTTCTGTCCCCAACTACTTTTAACCACATTTCTCAGGCGTAATGGTTTACTTGGGGATTGCCTCTTCCATTTTTTTCGTCCAGCCCCTCTTGTTCCCCCTTTCACCATTTGAGCCCCCTTTCCTATCTTATTTGTGCGTTCCTCATCTCCTGCCATCCTCATTGTAATTTCTTTCAAGTTCAATTCATTCAAACCCTCCACCTCCATATCCTTTGTCTGACTCCTGCTCTATCATTTTACTCGTTTCTTCTACTGCTTCCCCTCTTTCTTTTTCAATATCCACTTCATTTGCCACTTGCTTCCCTTTGCCTCCTTTGTCGTCATCTCCATTGGTGGTGCCTCTTTCCTCTTCTGTTATACCACCTCCCTTCTCAACAGCCTCACACCTATTCATTGTGCCCCTTATTTCTCTTATATCTCCCGTTGAGCTGTGTTCTCCCCTACTTTCTGTTCGTATCACCATTTTCGTATTCTCCCTCGGACCATTTAAGCTATGCTCCGATCCACGTCTCTCTGAGCATGTCATTCCTACTCTTCTTCGTCCTACTCCAATTGTATATCGAAGTTGTTCACCAAATTTGAAAATTTCCTTTCCAATCTCCATCCGCCCCCCTAGAATGCATTCATTGAATTTGTGGCCAATCACTCCACATCGGTAGCAAAAATCTGGCAGCCTTTCGAATTGTATAGGGAAAGTAAATTCCTTCTTGAGAGATGATATGAAAACTGTGATTCCTCTTTTAAGAGGCTGTCGCGTATCAATTCTTACTCTAATTCTTGGTGTAATCCCAGAGGCATCTATTTCCTCAACCTCCCCTAGCAACCTCCCAACTGGGCGTAGGGCATTTTCCGTTTGGCAAATAAGGGGCACGTTAAATAGATGAACCCAGAAAGGTACAATGTGAAAATCCATGTTAAGAATATCTCCCGCCCCATCCGGCATCTTGAGGGAGAGCAGTTGATTGTTGAAATTCCACGGGCCTCAAATTGGAATACGAAGGTGTTTGGGTTACCTTTTTGTTCCACTGCAAAACCCTTTGTGGTTGGCCAGATGTTATGTAGCACCCTTTCAAGCGCCTCTTTAGAATAAAGTTTTTGATCCAATCAATTTCCCCACTAAACATAGATTTATATTATGGCTCCCTTCCATGCAAATCTGTTCATCCAGGATAATATGAGGGGTTTCTTCAGCATCAAGCTTCAATTTTTCACAAAGATCTAGTATATCGTCTGAATCGATTTTCTTGATGATCACCACCGCTTCACTGTGAACCTAGTTGTTTTAAAAAAGGGCCAAAATCGGCCGAGGAAAACCAATGAAATGGTAGAAAACCCTAATTCACGTTCTCAGAGAGAAGCGTGGACAGGGACGGTTTTTTCATTTGGATTAATTTTATTTCAGTCACGACTTCTTGCTCCATCCGTAGAAAATAGCTAGCAGTTGTGAAGGTTCACAAACTTTAAATTTGTTGTTCTTCTATTTAAGTTTATCAGTGTGTACCTATTTATAAGCTTGAACCTTGGTTGATTTCTATATATTCAGGTGGGAATTTCAAATTCAGCTTCACAATTTTTGGTGAAATTTGAAGGTGTTTTCATGTTCCATAATTCCGATTTCTTTTTAGCTTCAAAATTATTGGCGGATTTTGAAATGTTTTTATGTTTCATATTGTAGTTGAAAATTGTGTTTAACTCTTGTGATTGATTCATTACTCCCATTTCAATAATAATTAATTCACTGGAATTATTTTCAAATTATTAATTAGACAAAAGGGTAAAAATAGAAAAATACAGGTAAAATTAAATGTTCCTACCATATTAAACACAATTTTTTAATCTACGTGACATACACATCGGTCTAGCTAATGTCAGATATCTGACGGCATTATACCGTCAGATGCTGATGTAGCATGTCAGATACCACGTACGTTTGACATTAAATCATTACTGTCATTTTATTTACAGGGCATAAGAGATATTTATATATTACATTGTTACATTAAAGCACATATAATACTAATGTTTTGTATTGTATCTGAACAATTACTTGCCTCTGACAATTAAGAATTTTGGCACTCAAAGACATTGTATAATTGTCAATACATGTCTCAATCATTAGATTATATAAATATATGAATATCAATTCCATATAGGGTTAATTTAACAAAAGGTCCCCGACCTTTGAGTTAAGAGCTCGTTTCGTCTCCAACCTTTTTTAAGCAACATTTTTTTCTCCAACATTTGAATAAATACACACAAATCATCATTTTTGAGACTATTCACTAAATTTGAACAGTTATACTTTTTACTTTTTTAATTTTAAAAATATTAAAAATAATAAAAAATTTAAAAAAAATCAAAAACACCCCACGCCCACCCATTGATGCCATTTCTGGCGGCCAAAATTGGGGATGGGGGTGTGAATCCCCACATTTCCTACCAGAAATGGCAGGAAAATAGGGAGATTCACCCCCCGACAGTAGATTGATGCCACTTCTGCCAACATTTTGCTTGTCGGAAATGGCAGCAAAGATCTGGGGGTGAATCCCCCCATTTGTCGCCGGACGGCCCATGTGGCGTGTTATAATTGGACAACCCACGTGTGGTTTGTCCAACCCATACGTGGGTTATCCTGTCAAAACACGTCACATAAGATGTCTGGCGACATATCCCGCCAGACGTCTGGTGTGTGAGATCGAACTCACCCACATGTGATTGTCCCACAATGGGTTGGTTGTCCCAATTAAAAAATACTATATAGGACGTCTGACGGTGTATCTCGCTAGATATCTAGTGTGTGAATGGAACTGGCCTCCACTCATTGAGGGCTGGTTTTTGTTTTTTTAACACTATTATAGGAGATTGTAAGAGAGTTAGAGAGTTGAACACGGATAAAAAGTGTAAGAAACTCACTTGATTGACATGAGACCACTTTAAGTCGGGACAAATGGGAGGTTGCTGCTTCTTTAAATAATTATTTATTGTTATTATTTTTTTGTCAACAACATTGCTCTAGTGGCTGACTTCATTAATTTTTTATTTCTATTAAAAAAATTAATTTTTTTATTAATTTTATCCAATGCTATTTCATTTATTTTTTCTTTCTGTTTGTTTGGTTTCTCGGCTTATATTTCAATTTAATTTCTGAAGTGTGAAACAAAATCTAATCAGAGAGTTTTCGTTACTCAAATGCACCTCCCATGACATACTCTATGTATCTTCAAAATTTCAAAGTCATAACAAAACTTACGTTATATTAAATTAAATGACTAAAACTGATTTTGATGGATATTACTACCTTCGTCATAAAAAGATAGTGATATTCCTATTTTCACGTATATTAAGAAAAATTTATTTAATAGTATTAGAAAAACAAAATTTAACATGATTTCCTTATTATACCATTTCATTTATTAATGTTCTACTTTAACAATTGTATTTTTTTAATAATTATGCACATTAAATAGTGACATATAAGAGAAATAATATTTTAACTACTTTTTAAAAAGAAATAAACTATATTTTGAGACGGATAAAAAATGAAAAACTGGACCATCATTTTGGGACGGAAGTAGTTACACATTATTACAATTATGTTATTTAATATAGAATGCCTTTTTTAATTTTTATAACGTCTAAACAGATAAACCCCTTAATATGAAAGCATCTCAAAATATAATTTTATAAAATTTTCACGTTCTTCACCAAATCATTAGATAAATAATACTTTTAAATTTGGATTTTTACAGGATGGTGCGACCAGCGAGAACCTGCTTGACCATGAAATTAGGACAAGAAAACATCATAATCGAGAGCATAAGACCGGAATGGTGGCGCGCTACTTAGAAGTAATTAGTTAACACAAGTCGAAATCTGCTTCAAATTTAACCATATCCTCCTCCTTCAAGATAAGCCAGACCTCAATTCCGTCGCCGGATTTTGTATCAAAGAAAATAGCTACATTCACATAGGGAATTCAAGTGGGTGTAACCCATATGGGCTTACCCCATCCAAAATCAGCTTCGTAAAAGTTGAACCTGCACAAGCTGGTGATTTTAAATGAAACCAGCTGCTGCTTCTCCTTATTATTGATCATGTCGTCTATCTCAAATAATGACGGGTCAACGCCCTCTTGAAGTTTGGCCACATACTCCCCATTCCCATTATTGAAGGCTTCTCTTAATTTTTGCACTATACAATAACCTTCTTTCTGATCTTGTTCTGATAATATTACTGATACGGCCCTGCCCATGTTCCCGAAATAATCTTCAGACAGCGGCGGATCAAACCTCTTACGCATGTTTACTATATGAGACAGTGTGTAGATCGTTTTGGGATCTGCTTTTGCTTGAGTAGTATCCATGAAACGAGACCATATGAAGGTTGAGAGTGCTTCAATCCTTGAGGGACGTCGAGGCTGATCACCACTTGGATTATTCATGGTGTACTTGTCTATAAGTTCATCAATCTTAGAGTTTGGAAACAGGAAATTCTTTAGTACACCTCCATCTGCGGATCCAACCTTGTCGGGAATGTTTCTTGGTGGGAAAATAGTAGCAGCCTCGAACTTGGGTTGTGGAATTTCAGTTTCTCCACGAGCAATGGCGGCCCAGCTATTTTGAAACATGGAATAGGACATCGCATCTCCAACCTATAGGTAAACAAAAATATTTTGACTCGCAATGCGATCCAGTTTGATTGATTTCATATTTAATTACTACCTTCGACCCAAAAAAGATGATACAATTTTCCTTTTTTGTCCATCATAAAATATAATCCAGTTTCATTTTTAAAAAGTAATTGAAATATTAGTTCTCTTATATGCACATATTTAATGTTCATAGTTATCATAAAAATAGAATTATTAAAGCGTAATAATTAATAAATGAAAGTGTATAACAGGGAAATGATGTTAAAAGTAATTTTTCTAAATCTATGTGACAAAAGGGAATATGACCATCTTTTTAAAACGCAGGTGACAATAATTTCAAATTGTAATGAGTACAGTCACCTTGTGTGAAATGAGTATACCAAGAACCATTCCACCACATTCAAAGAAGGTGACTTGAACACCCATGACACGATCTTTCACGTCTAACAAATGATAGGGAATAAACTTATCGAGCTCAGCAGGGTTACAATTAGTCATAAATTCCGAAAGATTGGTTTTTGCTTCAACTTCAAAATACTCAACCCCTCTATCATTGCAATCGACGTAGAGGTTGTCAACCATCTGCCCTGCAAGAGGATAGAATCGGGTTAGGATATCGGATAGTGATTTCTTCAGTCGGGTTGATCTCTCCTCCCTGTTGCTAATTCTGTCATCTGTAGGATAGAAATAAACAAAAGGCATAAAACCACATGGGCAAATTTGATCGACAAACGAAAACTGGTGTTTGCGAAGGCAATATGGCGTTGGAGAAGAAGGTTTGATGATTTCTTTAGATGATACAACTGTCTCAACCTTCATTCTTGTAATTCTGTGCTTGAATCTTAAAAACAAACCACCATTTATAGTGGACTTGCTAATTAAAAAAATTTGCCTCTTGAACATTGTTTATTCATTCTTTCTCAAGCGCCAGCTGTAAATTAATCAAAGCATGATTCACGCCACATGTCACATCCACGTATCTCTCACTAGGGGTCAAATCTCACCTACTTTTCATGAAAAATAAAATTCTAATTCCAATAGTAGCCTATGAGTGATGCTAGCTATAAACTGTCAGTCTCATTAGATGTCTCACATGAATTATACAAAACTCAACTATTTATCATCAAAATTAAAATTTTAATTCTAATAGAGGTCTATGAGGGATCCTATTTATAAATCGTCAGTCTAGTTGACACAACTATATTTGAGATTGGGTAGAAATGCATAAATTAAATGTATTAACTATTTATTTATTAAATGTCTAATAAGGAAATGACAACTTAAATGAGTGCTCCAATGTATTTATAAATCTCTACACATCTCTTGTTATAGTGATATCAATTAGATTGAGATCGATTCCAGTATAAATAATAAATATCATTAATCATGTGATCTTTATTTATTACTATAATTGCAATTTTTATTGCATTTTATAATAACGTATTAATCTTTGCCTAATATAATACTTGATCTCTGAATAATGATTTGTACCTGATGGCTTTAAACAATAGAACTTCATCACTTTCATTCATTCAAATGGGGACATTAGGCGATGTGTCAAGTTTGTATTGGAGGAGGCAACTGGAGACAGCAAATTGGGACAATACATCCAACCTCCTTCGAGAGCTAACCTTTCATCATAAGAACACATTAATTAAAAGAGGTCTGTTTTCTTTATTCACGAAAAGTTGGCAGCCCAGCGATTAATCCAATGATAAAACTGGCAAAAATGAGTTCATTTTTACTACGAAAATTAAACCATCCTTATGCTGGTTTACTTGCACGCACATATATTATTATACATGCATATTTATATATATACAAACACACATATATATATGGCACACATTCAGACTACAAGTGTGATAGTGCTTGTAACTTAAATATGTGCCACATATACACGCATATATAATAATATATCAACGTTTAGGTAAAATAAAATTAATATATATATATATATAAACATATATAGGCATATTTCGACATAATTTTAAGTGGGACTGGTATCTTCTTTTTGAGAGACGAACTTGGATTTGTGTTTTCCTTTGTGAGAGCTACGAAATTTCCTCAAAGTGATGTTTGGTACTACTACAAAAAAACATAATAGGCGTCCGTTATAATGAGGAATGCACGTTGGTTCTGGTGGCGACACTATCGGCAGCGACGCGAGTTGTTATGGTATACGCGTCGGTTTTTGAGCGACGCCTAAATTACGCAAGAGGCGTCGATTGTTTCACAGAAACCGACGCCTGTAGTACTTTTTAAAGAAAAAAATAAATGAACAATATACTATAGGCGTCCGTTCTTACTTAAAAACCAACGCCTATAAGTTGTTTTAAGCGTCAGTTGTATACAAACAACCGACGCCTAAAGTGTAATCTTATTTATTTATTTTTTTTCTAAATAGACTATATGCGTCGGTTTTTGTGTAACAACTGACGCCTCTTCATATATATATATTTTGTACAGAATACACAACATCAATGGCAAGAAGCTATATATAGCCCTGCGGAAAATGTAAAACAACAAACGCAACATTAAAAGTCAACAAGAAATAGAACCAACATTTTCAATTAATCTAACTACAAAAAATATAACCAACGCTTGCAAACATAACCCAAGAATTGATTAAATTAATTTAGACCACTATAAATCAAAGTACTCCGAACATCATGAATAACTACTATATTGGTATACTACACCAATCATCACAATCTAATTAATCAAACTACAATCAATAACAAGGTAAAAAGTTAGCAATATAATGAAAATTATAAATTGTTCAAAAACATTATGTCGTTAATGAACCATTGGAATAATGTGCACTAGCTCACTCTTGAAATGTACATGTTTGCATGGAAATGTATAATGCATAAGTAAATCATATTTCAAAAGAAATAAGACAAAAATCATGTACAATAATCGATTACTTGGCCCCACATATCTCGAATATCGTCTATATTCGCTTGACCATACGATCCAACATTATATGCCTACAACAAACAAAAAGAAATATAATTACTTTGTTAATAGAACATATACATGAATGATTAGAAAATTCTTAGTTTTCGATAAATATTTATACCTTGTCAAGATATTGTGAACTACTGGAACATTATGTGACTATATCGTACATATTTTTCATTATACAATAGCAACACTCATTGGATCCCGTTTGCTGAGCATACTAAAATTTATAACGAGTTGAAAATTAATATTAGCAATTAAACCACTAAAATTTAAAACTTCAATGTATAGTTATTGTAACATGTAGATGATATTTTTCATACCTTAATTGATTTTCACAGGAGATTGGTTTTCATTAATTTCCCATACGCTCACAATGTTCTAACGATCCTAAAATTATAATATATATATATATATCTGTGTGTGTAAGTTAAATAAACTCAAGCTTACACAAAAAAACTTTTATGCATTAGAGTGTTTTGGCGTGTATTATAAATGCATTGTATTATAATACGTTTTGACGTTTAAATTTTTGGGACACATGGGAAATTCTACAATTGACACATCACATATCCATCACATTAAATAACAATTTTTCAATTTTCAACAAAATTTAACTAATCAAATTAAGCCACGTGTCTTAAAAGTTTAAATTTCAAAATATATTATAAATCAAATTCAATTATAAATGATATCAAACGAAACTATAGTTATTGATAATTACTTACATGCCCAAATCCCCCTGATAGCAAATGTACGCTTACTATCCTCCGGAAAATCCAAGTAATACACCATACTACGCTGAAGGCATAGCACAAGTAGTGTCCAGTGGTTTCTACAATATTTTATAAGAATGTAAGTTTGCATATTTTAATCACAAATATTTCAAATTAAATGGAAGAAAAAAAAAGATTAATATATGCAACGGTTTTACCTCTCATAATACGATATTATAATGTACTTCTTGTCCGTCATTTTTTCAATTGCGTTGAACATGTAGATAAAACCCGGTCCCTCACACACTTGAAAGTTAATAGCCGCAGTCATTGATGGACAAAGAAACCTGATCTTTGCAATCTCGAATTGGTTGCAGAACTGATGTAGGTACCTGAAATATATTACACCAAACATGAAATGCCAAATTATAAATTATATAATGTAATTAAATGTGAATAAAGAAGTCTTACATTTCCCAAATATTCAAAATAGGTACATTCAACCATTGAGATTGAGTAGGACGGCGATATCGTTGACCGAAACATGAATTACATTGACATCTTCGCCAGAGTGGTGAAACACATCTCATACAAAGGCATGTCAATGAAATCCATAGAAAGGGGCAACCTAACAGTCAAGGTGTGCAACTTTTTGAGAACGGTAGTCAGGGATGCCAATGTTGCAGCGTCAACAAGACTACGCCTTGCCGAAGAGACTTCAACACTCACAGGCTTCTTGCCTTTTTCCGTAGATGTCGCTTGCTCCAGTATCTCCAGGTGTGGTTATAATTTGATTGACATCATAACATGTATAACACAAAATCCAATGAGGATAGGAGCTTTTATGTAAGTTCGATTCATTACCTCTTTTGGCATCATTAAATGTGAGGGCCACTGAGCGAAACCGCCTTTAGCTACATCAGCTAATTGCTGATGAAATGAATTTGACACCAGAAGACTCAAGCCCACTGCTTAAAGATCTATAGAGTCAACTGACACTTTGCAATGATCGGGCAGTAGTTGTTGACGGTGCACCAACATACCAACCTTGGCTGGGTAAACCATTCCGGTTCGTACAATTTTAGTCATGCCTTCACACACAAGGGCGAGACGACACGGGGTCGACTTTTTCGAATATTCAACACAATTGAACAAAATAACGTTAGCTGTAAGAACTGAAATGAAATTAATGCATTCAAAGACATCAAGATCGGAAGATTAAGTACCTCTATGTCATGATGTGGCTGGGGAACTACCGAGTGGCAACTACCACAGGTCAGTGGCCTGACGAAAAGACTAGCCGCTGTAGATATTTCTATGCCAACAAAATTTGGTGGTACTTCTATGCCAAGGTGTTGGAAGATCTGCAGCTACATCCTAGTGAATTGGGTCTGCATCTGTGTCATCGTCTCATTCCTTACTCACTCAGTGATGCTCGTCTCTACCTCTGCTATGATTAACTGTCTAAGATCATCGATCAACACGACCCCACTCAGTCTTCACCTAGGCTCTTCAGGTCAGCCATAAACGTCCCTTACAGTGACGTATCCACCATAACCCCTTACTCAGCTAGGATGCTCCTCCTTGCCAAGAGCAACCGTCAAGATATCTCAGTTTCTCTTTTGCATCCTCTTGCGTTTGTATCTGTTTGAAAAAATACAAGATCCATGTAAGTTCCTAAATAAAGGGCACGTAAGTTGATGTAATGAAAAAAATTATTCATGAATTTATACTTATAATTTTCTCATAAACCTCATTCATTGCTTCGTTGGGTATGTAATAATTACCATCTGGCCCCAGCTTCAACCTTACCTGAAGCCAATTGTAACAATGATCCTGGACTGAATGGTTGAGCTAATTGACCCACAAGAGAATGAGGAAGATAGGGTCTGCAACGATCCACTCCGGCCTTCTACGAGCATAACCGGCAGAGCCTAAAAAGTAAGGTGTAGGTTATGCGCTTGACTCTGCTTCACCTTCTCGCTTTTCTCTTAAAAGTCACA
Source organism: Nyctanthes arbor-tristis (assembly GCA_963692815.1). Classification (NCBI taxonomy): domain Eukaryota; kingdom Viridiplantae; phylum Streptophyta; class Magnoliopsida; order Lamiales; family Oleaceae; genus Nyctanthes; species Nyctanthes arbor-tristis. The sequence goes on along the minus strand of CAVNYN010237408.1, from coordinate 10,411 downwards.
TCACAACTGCTTTTATTTACTTATCCATAGGATGTGAAAATAATACAAAAAAATGCAAGTTCCTCACCCTGAACTCTAGAGTGTCACGATCCTCTTTGAATTTCTTCCACATTTCTTCAGTAATGAATGTGTACAGCTGACAAGGAGTTTTATGTTTTGAATGCTGTTTGATGTAATTTTTCACTAAGGGAGCCTTAAAGCGTCTCCAACTAATCCCAACTAGTCTCAAAATAACAGGCTTCCACTTGTCATCTGCGAGATTGAATTTCTTCTTCAAAACAACAAGATTGAGCAACGTTATAGATAAAAAAAAATGTAAACACGATAGCAAATTCATACATGTACACTCATTCGATACCTTGACGTCCTTCTAAATAAGGTCTTTAGGAGTATCCTCAACTTCATGCCAACTGATGTAGTTTATGTGCACATGAATCTAGACCACACTCCCCACGTACATGGTTGGCCAACTACGTATTAAATGGGCCTATAGGCCTATCAAGCTCATCAAACTCAAGTACTCTTGAAGCATCGTCCCTCTTCTTTAACCTCTTGCAAGTTGTAGGACCTCTCGTCTCCTTTTTTTTGCTACCATTTTCATCATTCATCACGTCGTGCCTACCTGTATACAAGTAATAACAAATCAACTTAGTGTGACCATAATGATCAACAAAGCTTGACATGATCAACTTCCCATTTAGATAACATAATCCAATAACAAGATATTAGCATGATATGTATAAATCAGAATGATCAACATCGCATTTAGATAGCATAATCCAATAACAAGATATTAGCATGACATGTATAAATCAGAATGCAAATAAGCTTATACAACGACATTCTGATCATGAGCGATGGTCAATCCACAGGCCTTCCTCATGATCCGAACGCATATAATTTGTCTCTAGATTATCATCCCCTACAGGCATGTGATCTATTCCAACTGAGAATGGAGGGGTATCATCAAACTGATCATACTCTTCTTCGTCAACCACATCGTCAATGTCAACTATACATCTTTTGCCTTGAAGGACAACTGATCACTTAGACTCATTAGGATGAACAACGTAGAAGACTTGCTTTGCTTGAGATGCAAGTATGAAAGGGTCATCAAGGTAGCCTGTTCGGCTAAAGTCCACTAGGGTGAAACCTAATTCATCAACTCAAATACCCCACTGGTTTTCAATCCATTTACAGCGAAAAAGAGAAACCTTGAGAACTTTGTAATCAACTTCCCAAATTTCTTCAATAACACCATGATACGATATTGCGGCATCCCCCAACCATGCATAAGTTGTATTAGAATATTCTCATGACAGTACTACCAACGCCACTCCACTGTTCTACATTGTGTTATTATCATCTTGATGGTTTGTGTAAAACATGTACGCATTAATGTCATATCCTTGATAAGAAGAAACAACGACCCCAGGCTGTACGCCAACCATTTTATTGTTTCCGTAATGGCGATCTCATTCAGGATAACTCTATATTTGAACTATGATATAAATGAGTGATCATATTCATTGTTCAACCACAACTCACATTTCAAAGGATTCTGTCGCCTTAACATAGACATGTGCTCCTCCAGCTATGTATGAACTATAGTAAGGTGCTGTAAGACAAGGAGATCGTGCTTTATCTCGCATTTTGGCCGTGGACACAAATGATTTGAATCCAATCGTAGATTTACCTTTTAGTCAACCCTTGTGTCGTGATTTTAGAATACCAACTGCTTCCACACCATCTAGGTAATCAGTACAAAATTCAATTGCCTCCTCAACGGCATAAACTTCAATGATACTGCCTTCCAGTCGAGATCGACTTCTCACGTATCCTTTTAGAATACACAAGTATCTCTCAAATGGATACATATACCTCAAGAATATCATATCACAAATCTTAATTTCCCTCACCAAATGAACAATTAAATACACCATAATGTTAAAAAAAATGAGGGCAGAAAATATATTTCCAACTGGTATAGAGTTATAATAACATCGGCCTGCAAAGCATCTAACACCTCTGGATCAACTACTTTGCCACAAATTTTGTTGAAGAAAAAGTAGAGCTTAGTTATGACATGTCTAAACATGTTTTTGCAATATACCTCGAATCGCAACTGGTAAAAAATGTTGCATTAAGACATGATATTTGATGAATAACCAGATGGAACCTTAACAGCATTCATGCACTGACAAAATCTTGTTTTTTCTTATTTAGACAAGGTATAGCATGCGGGGGCAAATATGTACGTTTTCTCGACTCTTGCTATGCCAACTGGTCCCATATTCCCATTTCAACTATGTCTTTTCTAACTTTGATACCATCTTTCATCTTTGCTGGGATATTCAGTAGCTTTCCAATGATACTATCACACACATTTTTCTCCGCGTGCATTACATCGAGATAGTGTTTAACTTGCAAGTGCTGCCAGTATGATAGATCCCAGAATACAGATATCTTCTTCCATAGACCTTTTTGAGGAGGCTCAAAAGTTTTACCAAATACAACATTTACACCTTGAACTCTTTCATAAACCTTTTTTTCTATTAACAGCAAGCGGACAACTCGAGTCTCTGTTTTTCGTTGAAAGCCTTTTCCTTCTTTTGATACGGATGATCAGACAGAAGAAATGCCCGATGACCTATGAATATATTTTTCTTGCAATTATTCAACTAAAATCAATCATCTCATCTTTACAAATAGGGCATGCTTTGGCTCCTTTGGTATTATAACCTGACAAGTTATTATATGATGGAAAGTCATTTATGGTGCAAAAAATCATGGCCCCTAATATGAAATGCTTCTAATCATATGCATCAAACACCAATACATCTTTGTTCCACAACAACCTCAAATAGTCAATGAGTGGTGCGAGGTACACATCTATATCGTTACCCAGCTGTTTAGGCCCCGAAATCAACAACGACAACATGATGTACTTCCGCTTCATATACAATCAAGGAGAAAGATTGTAACAAACCAAAAGAACCGGCCAAGTACTATGCCAATTGCTTATATTACCATGCGGGTTCATTTCATCTATACATAAACCAAGCCTAAGATTCATATCTTCTCCACCAAATTCAGGAAACATCTTGTTAATGTTCCTCTACTGGGGAAAATCGGCCTGATGTCTGAGTTTTCCGTCTTCTTTCCTCCCATCGACATGCCATCGCATTTTCTTTGTATCCTTTGCATTCGCAAACAGGCGCTTGAATCTAGGTATTACAGGTAGATACCATAGCACCTTTGTCGGTGGGCCTTTCTTATTCTTACTTTTATCACGGTTGTCCTTTCTCTTATACCGCGACGCCCCATACGTTGGACAAAAATGCAAGTCCTTGTACCGGCAGACACAATCATTTGGACATGCATGAATCCTCTCAATTTCCATGCCCAACGGGCATAGCAATTTCTTTGCTTCGTAGGTCAAGTTAGGAAGCTCGTTATCTTCGAGAAGCATGTCTCTTAGAAATTCCAACAACCCTGTAAAAATCTTGTCACTCCACCCATTTTTTGCTTTCCAGTTATGCAATTTGAACACGGCAGGTAACTTTGTAAACTTACTACATCTCGAAAATAAAGGCTTTTCGGCATCGATGAACATGCCATCGAAAATTTGAAGAGTTTCAAAGAAATCATCTTGTATATCATGCATCATTTCATCTATCCGATCATTCTGGACAGCATTATCTTCTTTGTCCACATTATTCTCATCACTCTTACTTACAGTGTTCTCCTCCTCAGCACCTTCATTGTCACCAGTACTCGTCCTAGGAAGTAAACTATCACCATGCCAAAACCACCGCGTATAACGTTCCTTAAATCCACGCCTAATCAAATGGTTCTTCACTTCCATATAGCTACGATGTTTTTTTTTTAGATTCTTACAATCGCGACATGGACAAACTATCAATTATTCCCGTTTCCTTTTTCTTTTATCCTAGGCAAACTTTACAAACTCGTCAACCCCATTCAAATATTCTAATGAGGTACGACTCCTATACATCTAACTATGATCCATATATATCTCACGACCTATTGAGATGACCAAAACAAGAGTTATTTATTTTGAACGGATTATTTTTCTTACATTAATTGACTTGACTTTCTTAATTTATTTGTTTACTCATACTTGTTATTTACATATCTATTTTTATCACAAACACAATTAAATAAATATGTACATTGTTTGAGTTTCATATTTTATTTGTACATTTATATCGCTTGGTATTTAAATATTTATTAATTTATGTCACAAACTTGATGAAAAATTTTTCATTATTAGATTTCCTTAAGTTATTTGTGTTCTTAATTACATGTTTGTCTATTTACATAACCAACCAATTGAATTTTTATATTATGTCATTTTCTTAATTTATTTCTCTATCAACACTTTTCAACAACATATACTTTAGCATCACATTTTTAGTTATCCATCTCTCAAGACAATGAATCAATATAATTTGAAAAAAAAAAAATCTTTAAGAGGCATTTCACAAACTCATGAAATCTAACTAAATCTTGTGTACACAAAATAATGTATATATATAATTAACAAACAATGTCCAAGAAATTATATACATCCATTAAAATCAACAAAATTATTATTTAACAAATGTATGCAAACTTAGAATTTTATTCCTCAAAATGTAAACAAATTACTTCATTATTACAAACTAAATAAGAAAGGGATGGAAAGTAGCTTCAAAATACTATGAAGAAATAGAGAAGAAGCTATCCAAAATCCGAGAGAAGAATCGAAATGGATAAAAACTCTTAAACCCGCGACTACCGCAGCCATCTAATACACGCGTACGCCTTCCAATGCCCGTCAGTCAACAAGGCTGGTGGAAGTAGCTGGAAGGAGTATGGCTATTGGAAGTAGAAATATGGGTTTGGCCATTAATTTAAGGATCGAATTCATGAAACCAGACACCCTAGCCTCTCTGTCAAAATGTACAGAACGGTGGAATTTGAAATATATTGAAGGCAATAGGCGTCGGTTGCTATATAGCAATCGGCACCTATAATAAAACACATCGGATCCATTTTAGGAATCGACTGTAGGCTATCCACCTACATGTGTGGTGGATTGCAACCCAAACCCAACAAAGAAATTTAATTGGGGTCGAAATAAATAACGTGGTTGATTGGAGATGACATTGCAAGTATAAAATAAACAGAGGTGTTTGTTTGCAATTATTGGAGTTCGTCTTGGGGCTCTATATAGGGCCCGTTAGGGTTTAGATCCCCGAATCTCTATATAGGGCACCAAAGACACAATGTCAGTGTGCCTGAAAGGAGACGAGAGACGTCGTGCGAGCAAGAAGCCAAGCGCAAGAGAAGCCAGAGGTTTGGAGAAAAAGACCAAGAACAAGCAACCTAAATGAGCTGAAGATTTCAGCCAGTTGCGTGATCAACTCTGTACGTGAGAAGAAATCAAGAGTAAGTTTAAACCCAATTCGTGCAAGCAGCCAGCTTGGGCAGCAGCAGATAAAACCGGGATATCTCATCACTCCATCGTCCGATTGGCGTGAAATTTGGACAGCATCTTCCCAACTCATTGTTCTTCATATCCATAGTCAAGATCAAGATCCAATATTCCGTTGCGGAGAAATCGTCATCAGAACAGAGGTGATTTTTGTTGTGAGACTTTTCCATTGATTTTGAAGTGTGTTCCAAGAATCTCGATTCTTGAGAAGAGTTGTGACTTGTATTGCTGCTCTTGAAACTTTGGCGTGTCTCTAGTGTTATCTAGAGATTACTTATACCTATTATATTGTTATAGTGGAAGATTGATTGGCGTTGGGGTTGTGGACGTAGGCAAATTGCCGAACCATGTTAAATCTTGCGTTCATTTATTTTTCTCGTTATTGTTTGGTTTCTACTCTATTTGTTTATCTCCTATTAGGTTTTTCATAAGAGGGAGAATTAATATTCCGCTATGATTGTCATATTGATGAATTTTCTCCCAACAAAGTAGTATCAGAGCCAAGTTACCGCACTGAACGTATTCTTGTGCTAAACAATGGAGGTTAATACAAGTAGAATGGTGGCAGTGAATGGTTCCAATTATCATATCTGGAAAGAAAAGATGGAAGGTCTTCTTTTGTGAAGAACTATTACCTTCCAGTATTTGCTGAAAAAAAACCCACCAATAAAATTGATGAAGAATGGAACTTGCTTCATCAACAAGTTTGTGGTTACATCAGATAGACAAGTTTGTGGTTACATCAGACAGTGGGTGGATGAGAATGTTTTGAACCATATCATTGAAGAATCGCATGCACTGAGTTTGTGGACTAAGCTCGAGCAACTATATGCTCGGAAGACCAGAAACAATAAGCTTTTCTTAATAAAGCAGATGATAGCTTTACTGTATCGGGATGGAACTCCTATAACTGATCACCTGAATGTTTTTCAGGGCATCATTAATCAGTTGGCTGCAATGGACATCAAGTTTGAAGATAAGTTCGAAGGCTTATGGCTCCTTGGAACTTTGCCAGACTCTTGGGAAACACTAAGGACATCATTGTCCAACTCGGCCCCGAATGGCGTAATTTCCATAGACTTGGCAAAAAGTAGTGTCTTGAATGAAGAGATGAGAAGAAAAGCAAATGGAAATCATTCACAATCAGATGCCTTGATTGTAGAAAACTGGGGGAGGAGTCCGAACTGTGGTTCTTAGAACAAAGGAAAAGGTCATAGCAAGTCAAACAAATTCGCCAACGTAGAGTGCTATTATTGTGGTAGAAAAGGACACATGAAGAAGATATGTCAAAAGCTAAAAAGGGACTGCAAAAATAATAAAGGCAAAGAAAAGGTGAAAGATGATGAAACTAATGGTGACCGAGCAGCTACTGTTCTTGGTGAATTCTACTTCACCTATAATTTTGATGATGTGAATTTAGCTAGTCATGACAATATCACCTGGGTAGTTGATAGTGGCGCTACCATTCATGTCACGTCTTACAGAGAGCATTTCACATCCTATACTGCGAGCAACTATGGAGTTGTAAAGATGGGAAACGATGTCCTATCAAAAGTTGAAGGTGTTGGAGATGTGTGCTTAGAGACTGATAATGACATGAAATTGCATCTAAAAGATGTAAAGCATGTCCCTGGCATGCGGGTGAATCTAATTTCTACTACTAGACTCGACGGTGATGGATACTACAATATCTTTGGTGACGGAAAATGGAAACTCACCAAAGGTTCTATAGTAGTAGCAAGGGGCTAAAAACAACTGTCCTCACTATACCTGTTCAATGCTAAACTCTCCAGAGACCAAATCAATGCGGTGGAGAATGACGGTACTATCGAGCTATGGCATAAGAGGCTCGGTCATATGAGTGAAAAAGGGATGAGATTTCTATCCAAGAGGAATGTCCTATCAGGGATAAAGCATACAGAGTTGAAAAGGTGTGATCATTGTATGGCAGGGAAGCATACTAGAGTTAGCTTCAAATATCTCCCTTCTTCATGGGCAACAGGTATACTTGATTTAATTCACTCTGACTTGTGTGGTCCTATAAAAATAAAGACACTTGGAGGTGCCCTCTATTTCGTGACCTTCATTGACGATCATTCAAGGAAGACATGGTTCTATACCTTGAAATCAAAGGATCAAGTTCTCGATGTATTCAAACAGTTTCAGGCTTCTGCTGAAAGGGAAACTGGAAAGAAATTGAAGTACATTCGAAGTGACAATGGAGGTGAGTATGTAGGATCGTTTGATGAATACTGCAGAAAACAGGGCATTCGACATCAGAAAACACCACCTAAGACTCCCCAGTTGAACGGTGTTGCCGAAAGAATGAACAGAACTCTTGTTGAAAGAGTTAGATGCTTGCTCTCATGTATAAGCCTACCGAATTACTTATGGGGTGAGGCACTGAATGCAGCGGTGTATTTACTGAATATTTCACCGTGTGTTATGTTGGACTCAGAGGTTCCAAATAAAGTTTGGTCAAGAAAAAACATCTCTTATGATCACCTGCGCGTTTTTGGATGTAAGGCATTTGTGCATATTCCCAAAGACGAAAGAACCAAACTTGATGTTAAGACACATCAGTGCATATTCGTGGGCTATGGTCATGATGATTCTGGCTATCGGATGTATGATCCTATTGAGAAGAAATTATTTAGAAGCCGAGATGTTGTGTTTGTTGAAGATCAGACCATAGAGAATATTGACAGGTCTGAGAAACCAGGGGAATCTTCTTATGTCTAGTTGATTTAGATCCAGTTCCTTTAATGCCAGTATCGATACAGACAGAAAACCCACAGGGTCCTGATGAGGCAGATAATCCTACTTAGCCTGAGATAGATGATGATACTCATGAACAATCACCTATACCAGAGGCTCCACCAGTAGTTTCTCAAAGAAAGTCTACTAGAAATAGACAACCTTCCAGTCGATATTCTCCTAATGAGTACTTGTTACTAACTGATGGAGGAGAGCCGCAGAGCTTTGAAGAAGCTATGGAAGATGAACATAAAGAGGAATGGGTTAGTGCAATGAAAGACGAGATGCAGTCATTGTACGAAAATCAAAATTTTGAGCAGGTAAAATTACCTAAAGAAAAGAAGATGAACATAGTTCACATCCGAGGAATAAGGCGAGATTGATTGTTAAGGGATTCACTCAGAAAAAGGGTGTTGATTTTGATGAGATATTTTCTCTAGTTGTGAAAATGTCTTCTATCCGTGTAGTTTTTGGAATGGCGGCCAGTCTTGACTTAGAAGTTGAACAGATGGATGTGAAAACAACATTCCTTCATGGTGACTTAGAAAAAAAAATCTATATAGAGCAGCCAGAGGGATTCAAAGTAAAAAGAAAGGAGAACTATGTTTGCAAATTAAAGAAAAGTTTGTACGGTCTTAAGCAGGCGCCAAGACAATGGTACATGAATTTTGAATCAGTTATGGAGGAGCAAGGATTCAAGAAAACTACTTCTGACCATCGTGTATTTGTACAAAGATTCTCCGATGATGACTTTGTCATTCTCTTACTCTATGTTGATGACATGTTGATTGTTGGTAAGAACGCTTCAAAGATTGACAAGTTGAAGCAGCAGTTAAGTAAGTCTTTTGCCATGAAAGACTTGGGGCCAGCAAAGCAAATCCTTGGCATCCGCATCATTAGAGATAGAAATGCCAAGTTATATTTATCTTAGCAAAAGTATATTGAGAAGATACTTCAAAAGTTCAACACGGATAAGAGTAAAGCTGTTAGCTCTCCTGTTCCTGCTCACGTTAAATTGAGTATCAAACAAAGTCCTTCAACAGATGAAGAGAAGAAAGATATGGAAAAAGTTCCATATGCCTCCACAGTGGGGAGTTTGATGTATGCTATGTTTTATACAAGACCACATATAGCATATGTAGTTGGCAGCGTCAGTCGATTTCTTGCTAATCCAGGAAGGGAGCATTGGAATGCAGATAAATGGATCATCAGATACCTTTGTGGCACTTCAAACTTGAGACTTGGTTTTGGGAGTGGAAAACCAGTGTTACTTAGCTACACTGATGCATACATGGCGGGAGATGTTGACTCTCGTAAATCCACTTTTGGTTATTTGGTTACTTTCTCAGGTGGAGCAGTGTCATGGCAGCCAAGGTTGCAGAAATGTGTCGCACTTTCTACTATAGAAGCAAAGTTCATTGCAGTAACCAAAGCTAGTAAAGAGTTGCTGTGGATGAAAGGCTTTGTCAAAGAACTTGGGTTTAAGCAGGACAAATATGTCTTGTTTTCTGACAGTCAAAGTGCAATTCACTCTGGCAAGAATGCTACATTTCATGCAAGATCGAAGCACATTGATGTACGATATCACTGAATTTCACTGGATTAGAGATACATTAAATCCCAAGTCTTTAGAACTTACGAAAATTCACATAGATGATAATGGTGCAGACATGATGACAAAATCTTTTCCAACAGAAAAGCTTGAAGTTTGTCGTTCCAGTGCTGGGATGACAAGACCTTTCACTACATGAGGCGGAGGGGAGATTTGTTGGGTATCCGCCAGATCGGAAGAGCGTCGATTGCGACCTAAACCCAACAAAGTAATTTAATTGGGGCCGAAATAAATAACTTGGTTGATTGGGGATGACATTGCAAGTATAAAATAAACAGAGGTGTTTGTTTGCAATTATTGGAGTTCGTCTTGGGGCTCTAGACAAGGCCCGTTAGGGTTTGATCCCCGAATCTCTATATATAGGGCACCAAAGTCACAATGTCAGTGTGCCTGAAAGGAGATGAGAGACGTCTTGCGAACAATAAGCCAACCGCAAGAGAAGCCGAAGGCTTGGAGAAAAAGACCAAGAACAAGCAACCTAAATGAGCTGAAGATTTCAGCCGGTTGCGTGATCAACTCTGAACGTGAGAAGAAATCAA
>CAVNYN010237401.1:0-10862 GCA_963692815.1 Nyctanthes arbor-tristis | reverse complement strand
ATTATTTGAGTTTTTTTTTTTTTTTTTTTTTGGGGGGGGGGACTCAAATTCCCCCCTCCCTCCAAAATTAATATTTTTCACCCAAAAACCAATACATTATTTAAGTTTATGGGGGTTGGGAGGGACCCAACCACATTATTTGTGCTCTAAGCTAGCAACATCATCTCAACTTATATTTTATGCGAGGAAGCTTGCAACTTAGATGGCTGCATTGAAATCCAATGGCCGATGGGGTTAGAACTTCGGAAGAAGAAGGAAAACAAAAAACTCCGCCTTTTAAATACACAATATCTATCCACTTTTAACGTGAATTGTAAACATCCTTCCCATTATACAAACTCATCAGCTCATTATCAAGAAATTCAGTTAATAGAACATAACATAACAAACTCCATATCTATTATTATTATTGTTATTTATTTATTTATTCGAAGTAACCACGTCTATTTTATGTCCACTACATGTTCCAGATTCAAATCCTTCTGAAACATGGAGTGTAATTTAGTTTGCCCATTTTGACAGGGGTATCTTTACTGTCTGTTAAATAGAAGTTATAATTACTGAGTGAGTGAGTGAGTGAGTGAGAGAGAGAGAGAGAGAGAGGAGCTAATAGAGGAGAGAGTGGGTTAAATTAATAATTAGGAGAGTAGCTAGGATTTTGGAATATTGCTCCGCAATTTGTTAATTTTTTTTTTAAAAAAAATTAGGTTTCTCTTTGGGTTGATATTTTAATGAAAACAGATCCAACATAGGTCTCAAATTAAAGATCTTGTAGACTACTTTAGTATGAATCAATTTTTAAGATCCACTTATAAATATATTGCCCGATAAATGCATAAAAGAGAACAATTAAAAGTATTAATTTTATTTTTTTCATTTTGACCCTTATCTTTCTTTCAAACTTATTAATTCAAGTAAATCTATTAATATCTAAATTAAGAGTTGCAGTACCTATAGACATCGTAATTTTCCTACCCTTTTTCTGCAATGTGTATAGCATATCACACTCTTGCGGTAAATTGTGGCTTGCCTCCGATTTTCCTTATATGTTATTTGTTTTCCTATTTTAGATGCCTGCAAATTAGGTATTCAGTTTTCCTTGTATGTTATGGACTTTTTTTAGATGACTATTTTCATCGTTTCCTATTTTAGACGCCTACAAATTTGGGATTCATTTTGTGTACCTTCAAATCTCCTCTCCTTATCCACTTTAGATTCTACCCATTCTTTAAAATTACATTTTGCACATTCAAATCCTCGTATAGAGTAACTTTTTTAAATTATCTGATATATTCGTAATTTATTGAATTTCTAAACAGCTAGTAAAACATTTCCCCCAATTTATTATTATGTTTCAAATATACAAGCTTTACATTTTTTAAGTGCAATATTGGAAAAATAATCAATATAGTAATGAACATACAGTAGACACCGCCTTAATTTTCAAAAGAGTATCCATGTCCACTTTCTTTAGTATCCCTATTGGTTTTTCATGCAAATTTTTATTATTATTAGAGGGTGGTTGACTGCATAAATTTTCTATCTAAATTCCAACTTTTGTACTTTTAATTCACAAGTAAAAATGAAATTTAAATTTCATGGTACAATCACAGTAAGCATGGTTTTTTCCATTCTCTAGAAAACAATTCACACCTCAACTTCAAATTTTCAACGAACTATCTTATTTTTAGTTATCCCTTTATTTTTACGTTATGGACAAATTATATTAGGATAGTTTTTCTCAATAATTCACCTCTTGGTTATTTTTTCTTATCATATTCCTAATGCTAATTTGTTTTCTTTTGAATATGATGTCTCATTTTTAGGCACCGTTTCAATTATGACAATAACAAATTAGATTGTGATATTCTTTCTCAATAATGATTCACCTTTTCTGGAACAATAATTTTTTTTATGCCCACCAAAATTATTCCATTGGAATTAGCTTAGATCAATTAAATAAATAATAAAAATAAAAAATCTAAAACACAATCTTAAAGAATAAAAAAAGAGCTGAAAGATTGTAGACTACACTACAGTGACTCAACTGAATAGGAAAGATGTTAATCATATTGAGTTATATTGATTCATTTACCATTATAGATGAATTCTTGAAAATAAAACCCATTTCCAACCAAAAGCAAATTCCTATTATTTTTACGAGACGTTAATAAACTTCATCTATTATGTTAACTTATACTGAAATAATTTTATTGTCGTAACAAGTATTTATTGGCTCTTATTTTCTATTTTAATTGCCTTAACGAATAATTCCGCAAGATTATATTTTTTCTATCCTAACTTTAGACAACATCCTTATTTCATTTCTGTATGTCAATTGATCACACCATCTATGAACTTTTTGTGAAGATCATTTATATCTTACCGATGAGATCAATGTGTTATATATATATATATATATATTAATACGTTATGAATTAAATACATAAAAATAAGAAGATTACATAATTGTCAAGAATTTTTTATATGTCAATACAATTTTCTTATTCTTCTGTGTGATTTTGCTTTCATTAACATTGAAACCTACTCCTTTCGGCTATGCAATCATCGTGGGTGACAAAAACTATTTTTGTGAGTTCATATGTGTGTGCTACACAATCTAAAACACACGCACAGATGTTTGATGATTTTGTGTCGTTTAAGTCCATGGCTTTTTGCTACATAATAGTAATATGCATGACGGAATAATTGGGATGACATTGTATAGATTAGATGGATTATTTAAAATGAAATATTTGCCATTATTATTTTAACTTTATATTATAATCTTTTTTTCCGTTCTTCTACCCATGTATCACATGGGTGCTATATCGGCTAGAATATCGGCTAGAATTTATCCAAATAAGAGGAAAAAACGAAAAGAAAAAGAAAATAAATTAAGTTAATAACCGAGGCAATAATTCAAAATCTTATCGTCTCTCCTAATTATAAGTTTAACCCAACTCTCTCACCCCCAATTAACTCTTCCCCCCTCTCTCTCATTCTAACTAGGCCTGGGTAAAAAACACGAGTCCGTACGGATTACCCGAACCTGACCCGAATATACCCAAACCTGAACGGGTAGTGAATAAAAAATATGCCCAAACGAGTACCCAAACCTGAAACTGAACGGGTTTGGACGGGTTTTGAACATGAGTTAAAACTCGAAAAGCCTTTTTTTATTCCCAAAAATTTTAAATTCAAATTTCTAATTAATTCTATCACAATCCACAAAACCGTCACCTTCATTTCAAAATCACATTTTCACTACACTCGTCTCCTTCATACACACAAAACAAAACTCTAGATTTGTTTAAGAGATGTGAATTTGTCTCTTTTTTATGAAGATTTTACTAGTTTTTATATATACACTATATGATTTGTATAAGATAAATTGTTTTAATTAATTACTTGACAACATTACAAGTTTATCGTAAACCTGTAAACTTATAAAATTATAATATAAATAAAGCCACCCCCAAAAGAATATAAATAAAGTAAACTAGCCAAATGCTATTTTTAATTGTTACCTTTACTAGTTTTATACCAGTGAGTTGCACGCAATAGAATAATTAGCAGGCAAAAAATGCGTAGTAATTTGAAAAACTAAATAATCATAATTTTATTGTGTACTACTCACTCATATACATATGTGACTAATATATATATATATAAACATAATCAAATTAAAATATATAATATTTTCACTTAACACAAAGTTAATTAAATTGTCATTCATCAACAATACTCTTAGGTAATGAAAATGAGAGCGAAGAATTTTTAATACAAAATTAGTTTCATATTGAGTATGGAAATCAAGAAATTATGAAAAAGAGAGCATACGAAATTTATGAGACTCTAGAATTACCCTACACCCACATTCTATTTATGTATATTAGGGTATAGTTGATATTCATTTATCAGAATAAATTCTTTTCCACATTTTCATTCTCCACCACATATTTTTGGAAAAATTATTTTTCTCGTTTCCTCATATATACATTCTCTAAAGAAATCACCATTTCGCTCTTCCGATCTTAAAAAAATTTAAAGTATATACCCCCTATTACAAAAGACTCAAGAGAAGCAACATTACAATAAAGAATAAATTCTATATGATTCAACCCTAACATTAATTTTTAACCACTTCTGATCTGAAAAGAATTAAGAGAATTTTTTATTTTAGTTCTAAATCATCATCATCATCATCAACTTTTTTTTTGGTGAAACTATCAAATATTATTACTATTATATCCTCCCGGCTCAAATTTTTGTCCTAAAAGTTTTTTTTATTTTTGTTCCAAATAATCATCACCATCGAATATTATTATTATTGTATCCCTTCAACTTAAACTTTTACCGATATATATGCTTCTAGAATAAAATAATAAATTAAGAAATAATGTACAAAACATATAGTACTAAACATATAGTCATAGGTTTTATGACTTGTAGTTTATCATATTGAATTAAAGTAAAAATTTTAGATAATGATTTAATTTAATTTAATTTTATTATTATATCATCAACTTCACGAATAGGCACTTAATTGAAATGAGAAGGAAGACCTAATAATCAAACACTTAGAAATTGTCTATTAGCTGTTAGATTTTTGAAGAAATATTAAATCTTTGAAGATATCCTAAAAACCAATTGAATAAATATAAGAAATACTAATATATAACAAATAGCATATTATATATAAAATAAAATTGATATAAAATTGTATATAAATTTTGACCTATTATTATAAAATAAAATAATAGTAAAATAAATTAAAGGATAACACTAATAGATTACTACTATTATTATTATTAAAAAATAAAATAAAAGAAACATATAAAAGTAGGATAGTTATTTTGGCATGAAAACCTGCATATGGCAATTATCCTACTTTAATATATATAAAATATTGTCATATCTATATATTAATTAAATGAAAGGAACTGCGGTATAATTTTACTGTAGTTTTCCCGCTATTTTTCCTAGAATTAGGGATAATTTGGTATTTTTATTTCCAAATATGGTAATAGGTGTGGTAAATGCTTACTATATCTATTTTTTAATCTTCTATTTGAGTTATCTTTAAAATTTTTGAGTTATCTCATCTTCATAATTCTATCTTATCTTCATAATTATATCTTTAATTATCTTAAAGGAGCTTTAGTATAATTTAACCATAGTTTTCCAGCTATTTTTCTTAGAATTAGAGATAATTTAGTATTTTTATTTCTAAATGTGGTAATAGGTGCGGTAAATACTTTCTATATATATTTTTTTAATTTTCTATTTGAGTTATCTTTAAAATTTTTGAGTTATTTCACCTTCCTAATTCTATCTTAACTTTATAATTATATCTTTAATTATCTTATATTCATTTTTTTAAATCTTATTTTCATTTTCATGAAAATCTTGCAATTAAGAGGGGGTTTATTTAAAGTTTTTGAAAATTAATTAAGATATCATCATACCATAAGGGTCTGTCGCACACAAACAAAGATAATATAGTTGTTAATTTTTATCTATTGATTATTTATATTATATGAAAAAAATAAAATAAAATATAACTATGCTCACAAAAAAAAAATATATATATATATATATATAACTATTAATAATTAAAAATTTTAAAAAATAAAATTAAAAAGAATGAACTATCCGTCTTTGTAATCTTCTTCTTAAACAAATATATGACAGTAGACTACGATATCAAGTTTTTTATCTTTTCTTTTTTTTTATCTTACATATGTGGGCATCTAATTTCTCACACCCTTGTAAGTTAGATTATTTTAAATTATTCTTCTCGTGCATCGCACGGGTGAAAAAACTAGTATATTATAATTACGTATATTATATATGTGTATAAAATAAAAGTATATATATAAAATATATTAGAGATTTAATTTGAAGCTTAAGTAGTTGAAAATATATATACATATACATATATGATTAATATATATATAATATAAGATAAGATATTATTTATGATCTCTATAAAATAAAAGGATATATTTGAAGTTCTTTAATGAAGATAAAATTAGTTAGTTTTTAGGGACATAATTATGATGATAAGAGAAATAAGTGAAGAGATAAAGAATGATTATTATTAAATAAAAACATGCATAAAATTAATGTTTAATTTAGAGTTTAAATGGGAATTATAAATATATTATTTATGGGCAATATAAAATTAAAGGATATACATGTACAATGATACTTTCACATATCTAATAAGATATTTCATATTATTATTTATAAACAATATATATATAAAACACAAACTATAATTATTATTGTTATTATTATAATTAAATAAAATATATATGAGTAGAATAGTGGTTTTGACGGAAAATTTGCTTATAGCCACTATCACATTTTAATATATATAAGTTTACATTAGTATCTAACTATTATTATTTTTATTTAAGTGAATTATATATGTTTCAAATTTTTTGTTCTTCTTACCCATTTAAGGGTTTCTTTTTTCCATTTATGCGTTCACATAATATGTGCTATGATACTCGAAAAACCCGAACAAAAACTGAAGTATTACTAGAATCCGAATCGAGACCGAACCCGAAAGGGCTTGTCATTTTCAGGACTGAACCCGAACCCGAACTGAAATATTTGGTCCGAGTTTGATCAGTCTAATATCTGAACCCGTAACCCAAACGCCCAGGCCTAATTCTAACTTCCATTTATAACAGAGGATAAAGATACCCTTGTTAAATGGGGTGAACAAAATTATACTCCAAAACATATATCCTTCCAGCAACTAACGGGGAAATGGAAATACAAATCATTTCGACATAATATATATATATATATGTATATCCAAAAACTGACCACCCTCCACATTTCCTCCTCACTAGAGATCATCCCTCTATCAGAGTTTGATACAATGTTAACAGTTCTTTTTTTTTTTTTTTAACGCCAACAAACTAGTAGTAGTAGATCTTCTTATCAGATTCCTCTTACCCATCAGCATCGTGGAATTCGGATGGAACCGGCTACAACAACTGTTTTCTCTTTTCTCTAATTGTGCATGGCATGTGACCGTAAATATAACTCTCATAAAACTATTAGTTTAGAAAAATCAAGGGAAAAAAAAAAACTTTTCGCTCCAGATTCATAGAGGGAAAAAATTAGAAAATCTTGTTGTTAACGTGTTATTCCCGTGTAACGTACGTGTAAAAAACTAGTATGTTCAAATAGAAACAAAGATGAGAAGCTCAATTATAATAACACTAAAAAAGATCAAGTTTGTGTGTTTCTATAATAATGTAATAAAAATATTTTCCTGACTAATTAAAAATTATAGCTTTTTTTGTAGTAAAGAAAAAATTATAGCCTTTTTTTCTAAATTTATTTGGCTTCAAGACAGAGAACAACCGAGCATTCAGAAGAGTTTTGATCTAGAGACAATAAAGATACCTAGTATATGTGGTGTATTCTCCTCAATTAGTTTACATGGCCCTACATATAGGCCTATGAAATTAATAGAGGGAATTGTGTTATATACATAAAGTGTCTCCATAATGGAGAGACCCATTGTCTCTTGATCAAATTTGATAAAACTAATGCAATAATGCGTTATGGATGGAACTATGTCTTGTCGATCAAATTGAAATCAAAATCATTGTACATTTGAATTCGGATATAAAACAAGCAAACGACTTTTTTTTTTTGCCTCAACAAGCATTATTGTTAAAGAAAGTTGACCCCAGCATCTTAAATGCTCACGGTCAAGGTTTTGGGTCTTAAGATGAGAGAGATAGAGGGGAGTGGATTATTTTAATTGAATGTTAATAGAAAGAGGTGTAGGAAAAAAAGAGAGGGAAAAGTGAAAAAAAATGAGAAAGATAGATATAATTTCAAAAATAATGAAAAAATAGTAATAAGAAAGTCTTAGATGAAGGTCTAGATTTAGACCTTACACGGACACGATGGAGGAAAAGTGAGGAAAAATAGTCTAAATGAGAGAATAGCATGACAATTTGACCCATAAACCCATAGAGACCCGCCCATAATAGGATTGACCTGTCACGCCTAATCAGGGCAAAAGGGAGGGCATGGGGCAAAATTATCTGCCCCGCTGTGGGTCTGGGTCAGGTTGGACATGCCTCAAAGACCCGTGACCCACCAAGAATTTTCTTTGTTGTTTTTTAATTTTTAATAAATTTGATTCTAAAATGTGTAGAAATTGAGACATTCTAAGTTGAACTCGAGTGCTTAAGGAAAAAACCTTCAACTATCGACTTCAACTGTTAACATTATTTTACTTAGAATATATATATACGTATTACATGAAGCAAATTATTAATATAAAATTCTAAAGATTGTATATTAATTTATAACCCTAATTGCTAACTCGTGTGTGTGTATATATATAAATGATTTGTGAAAATTCATAAAATATCAAATTGATGGAAAGGAAAAAAATTAATGAGTCTTTTCGTGGGTCACCCCACTCGACCCCACCCCACCCCACCCCAGCCGACCCCACCCCACCCCACCCCACCCCACCCCACCCGACCCGACCCGACCCTATGATCCTCCCCGTCTTGACCCGCCCGTAAATTCGTGAGTGTGGGGCGGGTATGGGGCGAGTCTAGAGTATGACTAACCAGCTCCAAATCCGTCCTATTGCTGTTCATAGAGAAAATTGATTAAAAGAAAATAAAAATAAAAAAATAGGTCCCATAATTCTTTTTTTTTCTCTTTCTCTCTCTTTTGGACGCTCAACCGACACTTGGGGAGATGCTCAGGGTAGGGTATGGCGCTACAATTTAAGGTTTAAAATGGTTCAAGAAAGGGTTAATTTCGCAAATCGTATCCAACTTTTAAGTTAAGAACCAATTTTGTCCTAACTTTTTTTAAGGCACACCACAGCTCCCGACCTTTCAAAAATACACACAAATCTCCCCTATTGCCACTATTCCGCTAAATTTTTATAAAAAAGACTATTATACCCCCTATAAACATTTTAAACGTTTTTTAAAAATTTTTAAAAATAATAAAAAATCCCACCCCACCCCACCCCACTCCACGTCTCCCTTGCCGCCAGCAGTACTGCCGGGGGGCCGGCCACCGGAATGGTTCATTCCGACGGCCAAAAAGGGGGGGTAAATCCCCCCATTTTGCTGTCATTTCCGGCAGAAATGGGGGGGAGGTGCTCTTCCGATCTCCCCATTTTGCTGCCATTTATGGCAGCAAAATGTTGCCTGAAATGACAGTCAAATGGCTGCCAATTCCGGTAAAAATAGGGGGTGAATCCCCTCATTTCCCCCCCATTTTGCTGCCATTTCTAACAGAAAAATGCTGTCATTTCCGGTAACATTTTGCTGCCAGAAATGGCAGAGATCGGGGGGGGATTCACCCCCCTTTTTGGCCGCTGGAATGAAAGTGGGTTGGGGATGGGATGAGGTGGGGTGGATTTTTTTAGTTTTTTATTATTTTTAAACATTTTTTAAAAAAGTTTAAAATGTTTATAGGGGGTATAATCGTCTTTTTTATAAAAATTTAGCGGAATAGTGGCAATAGGGGAGATTTGTGTGTATTTTTGAAAGGCTGGGGGCTGTGGTGTGTCTTAAAAAAGGTTGGAGACGAAACCGGTTCTTAACTTAAAGGTTGGAGGCGATTTGCGAAATTAACCCTTCAAGAAATTAGTCTTTTATTTACGTTGATACTAAAATTGATTCTATAGGCTGGGATTTGATATATATTGATAAAAAAAAAGTAATATTGATAAACTTTACCATGTGGGGAATATATGATTGCAAATTTGCAATATAAGTGGCATTTTAAGATATTTGTTTTTCAGACTTTGATCCTCTATGTGGCATTCTTCATATTGTTGTTATATCAGTTAATCTATGCAGTTTAAGGTTTTGGTTACACTTATTTGTCTAATTGTTATACTCGAACTTCTGTATTATTTCAATAAAATTTTGACTAGTCCCCCAACAAAAAATTTTCTGGCTATGTCCCCAAAATGGTGCCATACCTCCCATATTCATGTCTCGTGCATTAGACACCACATAATTGTGATTTGTCATTCAACGTGTCACATGCACACCAAACTTTTTTATGTACAAATAGATTTTTCCCGACATTAGCTCATTTTAACTCCAACAATCTTCACAAATCATCTTATTTCGTCCTAGAGTATTTCATGGTACAGAGTGTAAAGAACAAAATCGTACCAGCTGAAAATATTTATCTCTGGATTCACACATTTTTTTTATGATACTTGTTTTGAACTTTGAAGGATACATTTTCTTATGATACTTCCCACTAACTTCGGAGGAAAAAGAAGACCAAGAAGACAAAAAAAGGCCAGGCTCGAATTTCCTTGCAAAGTGCACACGTTCCTAATTTCTATGCTAACAAACAAACAAGAAAGAATCCTGCTGACTTCTGCTTCGCCTTGATTGTTGTTATTTCAACAAAAAAATAATCGCTCCCCCGGAGTCGGAGAAAATCAAACACCCAAAACCTTGAGCAAACCTTCAAACGAAACACCATCGTTTCCCCCACCACCAGCCAATCGGATCATGGCCTCCACATCCTCATCGCTCGCTTCGAAACCTGCCCATTGCAGATAACTCTTCAAATCCTCACGCCCAACTTTTCCATCTCCATCTTTGTCCATTACACGAAACGCATCCTCCATTACTCCCCATCTTCCTTTCGTCCCATTTCTTCTCCCGTTCAGAACCTTCTCGAACTCCTCGTACTCCACGTACCCATCCTTGTTGAAATCCGCCACTGTAATCATAGAATTTATGGTGTCCTCTTCCGAATCCGAGAGGCCCGAGAACTCTCTGTAGAACGCACGGAGATCTTGTTGGCTAATCTTC
>CAVNYN010237400.1:0-10701 GCA_963692815.1 Nyctanthes arbor-tristis | reverse complement strand
AAAAAACCCAACCAACCACCCAAAAAAAAAAAAAAAAAAATAATAATAATAAAAATAAAAAAAAAATAAAAAGGGAAGAAAGAAAGAATCCTGATGCCTGCTTTAAAAGTGAGTATGCAGGAAGCTAAATTGGCGAAGGAGAAGATGCATGGGAGAATGGCATGTGGACGCCCTTTGGTTGTTCGTCTTGCCAGCGAGAAATACGTAGTTGAAGGAGCAGGTAATTCTTCCAAATTTAGTAGCGACGCAGGCAGATCAAGCGTGTCTGGTAGTAGCTCTGGACAACTCAGCCGAAGTGCTAAAATAGCTGCAATAAAGAACAAACTGAAGGCCATGGAGGAAGAGAGCCCTAACTATAAAAGGCAGAAGCACGACGAGATCTCTTGATGCAGTAAAGCTGGAAAATGCTTCAACTGTGAAAATGTAGTAGATTGAAGAAACTGAAATAGCATCCTCGTGTTTGTTTGCTTCTCCTTCAGATGGTTAATTCAATTCTGGATTTTGTATACTAGTAACGGTTTGTTATTTTACTCCATAAAACAAAGTTCCCCAACTAATTTTAGAGGAGTTGCTATACTCAGTGAGTTGAAAAGGATAGTCCGGTCGACTTATAGTGGCATGACATGGACATATTGAATTGGCCTGAACTGTTTGAGTATTGCCATTTAGCACAAGTGATGTTGAAGTATCTGTTTATTAACGCCACAGTGAAGTTAAAGCCTACGGCGGGGGATTCCTATATTGGAAGTAATAAAAATGGGATGAGACCCGGGAGAGGTGGCGGTAGGGGCCATTTTATTGGTCTATATATTGCCCCGATTCTTCATCCATGATCACTCGATGTCAATACAAAATGAGTAATGTTACATAGTATCACCTGTCAATCTGCCAAGTGGATTCGCATGACAACGAACACATTAATTTATAAAGAAACTACATTCGAACCTTGGCATCGTCACCAGAGTTTTTACTGCAGTAGCTCGCCGTCAATGGGGTTGCCGGCGGTGCCATTGCACTTCCACTCGGTCTTCCCTGTTTTCACCTATAATCCAACTTCCAGTACTCTGTAATCTCTCAGTTAGTTCAAATTTCATAGACAAACGAGCACCCTATTTTTCTCCTTCAATAAACAAAATTTTTAGGAAGAACCCGGCTAGAAATAGCCGTATAATAGTAGAATCTCAATTGAATACTCCCGTGATTTGGGGCACATGGACTGCTCTATTTGCTACCGGCGCCTTTGGGCTATGTTAATTTAAATTTAATGTTTCATTATTGCATTGCTATTCGTTTCATCCTTTTCTGTTCTTTTCGTTTTGAATCTCTTATGCTTCTGCTCACTTGCTAACATCTTTTTGGTATAATTTCTTATTTTGGGTATTTGTATGGAAGTTCATTTTTTCAGTTTCCCAAAAAGAAAAGAAATTGGTTTATTTATGTGTATAAGTGGGTTAACTACATTGCCAGCATCGAAAACCTGAACTTTGTTAAAACTTAATCAGGCTGTTTATAGCTTGTAGTTTCACCAACAAATGTAATGTTGTGTCTAGTTATTGGCTGAGAGCTCCCAACTAGACAGCATGTTAATTTGACAAGTTGTAATGAATGTCAATGTTTAGATTAGTAACTCTATTAGAATGAAGAATAAGTTAAACAGAAACTTTTAACTCCGGGACTTTTTTAATTTTATTTTATTTTATTTATTTATTTATTGGAGTTGAATAGTCATGCCTCTTTGTAACCTGTGATAAATGGAATGAAGGTCAGAGAAGACCAAGATTGGAAGCATGGTGAGTGCTGCATTAGTGAGCATTTTAGTTGGGTTTGCAGCAAGTAATCTTGGGATTATTCCATATGAAGCACCAGCATATTCGATAGTGTTCCAATATTTGCTGCCATTAACAGTACCTCTGTTATTATTTAGAGCAGATTTGAGGCAAGTGATACAGTCAACCGGGACTCTCTTCCGGGCTTTCTTGTTAGGATCAGGTACACTCTTTTTCTTATATTCGAATCCATGATCTTGGTATTAGTTATGATTCAAATTTGCTTTGAAATAAATTATCTGGAAAGAAATTTTACCCCTTATCCCTTACACGCCAGTGTGCCTAGCATAAGTGCCGCAGCTTCTTTTGCTCTCTTCTATATGTGCTGGCAGTGGTATATAATCAACAAACATCTACGGATGTTGATTAAGACCAATTTTTGTTTATAAGAATCCACCTGTAGCTAGGTAGGGGGCTTTCCGGACCCCCACTTGTTCATTGGATAAAGAATAAATATACCAGGAAGGGAGACAGCCTCTGTTCCGAAATTATAATAATGGAGATAAAGAAATTTAAAAAAATATATAAACCTAAGAAAGACAAAAGTCTGAAAATTTTGTATTGAAAAATTTGTAATTATATAAGAATAATGCTATGTAGCACTAGTGGTGCTTGGCATCAGTTTAGGTGGCATCCAATGTGGCATTAAATGATAAGTGGAATTAAATTGAGTACATAAATGACCCATTTAATTCAACTTATCATTTAATGCCACGTTAATATGATGTCAAGGACCACTGGTGCTACACAACATTACTCTTTATAGAAAGCTACTTATAGACTTTAGTTTTGGCAACACAATCCATCCAGAAAACATGAGGGACTTACACTCTGTAACTCTGTGAACTACCAAGTTGCTTAAGTTGGATGGATTGTTGCAGGACATGGCTGGAAATAGAAGTCAGTGAGATGTTTCCAAAATAATGCTGATTTCCTGTTTCACCAAAATATCACCATTTGGAAATGATTTTAACCTAATCTGTATTTACTGTGACTTTTGGACGTCTTAATGATTTGTTCTATAATTCTTGAAATTAGCCATATGGGTTATCCAGATTACAAGGGAACTGACGTTTGATGCGAAACTACTTAATATTTCTACTTTTTCCCGTAGTTCTAGATTCAAGGAAACTAGTATTTTTTTAACACCATATCACATAAACAAGCAATTGATAGGAAACTGGGTTTTGTATTAAATTTTTCATGTCAAAAAAAGGATGATATCTTAGCATATCACAAAAGTATTGCATGAATTGCATATTGCAGCAATCCAAGTTTGACCATATGTAATAGAGGTAAAACTATGGAATTTATTCTTGACTGCTATGCCCTTTTAGCTCTTTTTCCCTTTTGAAGGTCCATCACTGAATAGTGTAACAAACTCTACCTTGTTATTACTTCAGACTTCTATGCCCTTTTTGTGAATAATTTTTTTCCGCAAAAAACTAATAATGTTATATTCTAAATGATACTCTAATAGCAGATGGCGTTAAAAGTGTTCAATGAGTGTTGTGCATCAACATTTCTTTGTTCTATGCATGAATTTCCTCATCTACTTCCATAAATCTAGAGCAATTGCTCTCTGCTGAATGCTGATCATATTTTCTTTTCATGTTGCAGTTGCAACAGTAACTGGAACAACAGTGGCATTCTTGATGGTACCCATGCGATCACTCGGCCAGGACAACTGGAAAATAGCTTCTGCTCTCATGGGTAGTTATATTGGCGGAGGCAAGTGGTTTGGAAATGCGATGATGATACTTCATGAAGTCTTCTTAAAAATAACAGATAGATGCTGCTATTTTTTCTGTTAGATGTCTGATCTCAACGAAATCCTGCAAATCAGTAGGCTGTATTCTGCTTTTTGAAATTCTCATTTTGGCACATAAACAGCTTTTTCCTCCTGTTCTGTTAACTTGTGTTTAGTTCAGTCCGAAGTACTAACTCACTCCACAACCCCCCCCCCCCAACAATAAAAAGGGCAGTCTGGTGATATACGTTTTTCCCTACCAAAGATGCCACTATGTCCCTATGTCTATCTTCGTTTATGTAAAATTTTTTTTTTGGTTACTTGAACTTCAAAGTTCTTTTTGTCGCTCTTCCATGGTTTTTGCAGCTATTAATTATGTTGCTATCTCAGAAGCACTTGGTGTTTCTCCGTCAGTTTTAGCCGCGGGTGTAGCTGCAGATAATGTAATTTGTGCCGTATATTTTATTGTACTATTTGCATTAGCCTCCAAAATACCTCCGGAGGCTTCAACATCAACGGACGGTAAGCAAAATCAGTTTTGAACATCAGAAGCTCAAGATGCCTAATATGATGTGGTCCATAATCTCTTGCACATGTTCTAATTTAAAAGATCACAATTGTTGATCCTTTCACCTGCTTAATTATGTAGTAAATATCATTATCGCCATTCTGATTTGCAAATTGCAATATGCTTCTGCTAAATGGATCTTGCTTGCTCGCTACAAAGTATCGGACAGGGAGATATAGAAGAAGCTAAAGTCTTTTAGATAACCATATTTACCAGGCATGCTTTATAATGTCTTACCGTGCCTGAGAGTGACTTAGAATTTTAAATCATCACAGATGTTTCTGCTGCCATGAAGTCCGAGGAAAAGCAATTTTCTTTGCTGCAGATTGCTACTGCACTAGCTGTTTCATTTTCTATCTGCAAAGCTGGCACTTACCTTAGCAAATTGCTCGGAATTCAAGGATCTTCCCGCAATTACAGCAATTATTGTGGCTTTAGCAACTTTGCTTCCGAATTACTTCCGCCAGCTTGCACCTGCTGGTGAAGCATTTGCAGTAGTTCTAATGCAGGTAACAGCGACACCTTTTAACAAATTTTTATGTCAATAATGAATATTTTACTTTAAATCTTGAATCCTCTCTGTATATATTGCTAAAGTATTCTACATTCAAGTTCCTAGTTCCAAATATAGTCAATATATTTTGGATGGTACCAGTAATTGATTTCACAACCTTGCAAATCACAATCAACTGCTTAGGAGAGATCTCCTCCTTTAAATCCAAATGTCTAAGCGTCGGCTTCTTTAGCCTTTCACTTGTAGATCTGTCATCTTCCACTTCATGTTTCCTAAGAGACTCCTCTGTCTTAGCTGAAAGCACAGCTAAAAGATCTAACACGTTCTGTTTGTGAACTCCATCCTGAACAGAAATTTCTATGAAGTATAAAATTTTCTATTTGCTGGCTGTTGGTTGGATATTCTAGTGTTCACGAATTATCCATTAAGAACTTAATGGTCACTCAGAATTTTGAGTATTGAACTCATAGGCCAGAAAAAAGAATCTATGCAGTCACCAGTTGGGCCTGAATTTATTGAGTTCATTGCTGATCTCTCTGGCAAGAAATAAAAATGCTTCTATTCTCACATCGAATATTATGCTCTTAAACTTTTTCTTGCATTGGATTGTGATTTAAACCTGCAATTAATTGGTTGAAACAGGTATTTTTTGCAGTAGTGGGTGCTGGTGGGAGCATATGGAATGTAATCCACACAGCACCTAGCATTTTCTTGTTTGCTTTCATCCAAGTAACTGTTCATCTAATTGTGATACTGGGAATGGGGAAGTTGTTGCATTTCGACTCAAAACTGCTACTGATAGTGTCCAATGCAAACATTGGAGGTCCTACAACGGCGTGTGGAATGGCCACAGCAAAAGGATGGGATTCGTTGGTCGTTCCTGGCATTCTTGTGGGGATATTTGGAATAGCTATAGCAACATTTCTAGGCATTGGTTTTGGAACATTAGTTCTTAAACACATGTAAATTCATAAATGATGACAATCTGTACCTTCACGTCTAAATTTCTGATTTCATTTCTGTGTACACACACATATGACAGCTTAATTCCATCTTTAGGAACAACATAATGCTTTTCTGTTTGTTGGGTTATTCAGTCTTTAAAAATTTCATTTTTTTTTTCCATATTTTATATCTGCTCTTGGAATATTCGAATGGCATATCTATCATGATTGCTATTAATTATTTAATTTTATGTACCTTCTAAGGTTGTTAGTTAGAAGTTTCCTCTGGAAACTATAATACAACTTGAAAGAGAGAGAACTGATTTATATTAGCGTAAAAACTTTAATCCCTAGATGTCAAATCAAACATTAACTCAGTAAGATAACGCGTGTATACTTGAAAACAATTAAAAATAATGTCATGAATAAAATCTCTCAATTCTCTTATTCGAATGAATAATTAATCTATTTGAAGTTGCTCACATTAGTGCTAAGTTTTTAAGAAATTATCAGTTGATACTTCATATTAAACAACATCATTATTTGTCAAATTGTTTCTATTCCTTTTATTCCTTGAAGCAAGAAGTCAAACCACATACATAACCAAATTAGTACTGTACTTCAATCTATAGAAGCCCTGAAGTCAACTGTACTTATAATGTACTGGACTTGTTTGTACCATGATCAAAAAAAGGCTAAAATTTTCCTTTTTTGGGTGTAAAAAATGCTACAGTGTTAATGCTTTAACCTGTAATTTTTGCATTATTGCGAAATGGGAAACTTTGGGGAAAAAAGGAAAAATCAGTATTACATAATGACTTCATAACAATTAGGTAGTGACTCTTCCCTGGCATATAAAGGCAACGTCAACAGCAATTATGAGCTTTTGACTATCCTAAATTCTCCACTTGTTTCGATGATCAACTGCCTGGAGAATGAACTTGCAGTACAAAAATCTCTGTACTTGTGCATGATTCATGCTGTTTTTGGTTTAGCTTATTTTATATATCTTTTCAACTCCGCTTGTTGACAAATAAAAATTATTGCACATTCTTGTAAAAAATATATAACAGAATAAAATATAAGTATATGCCAGCCAAGAAACTGCTAACTATAATAAGGTTTTTGACGCTTATCTTTCGTTCAACAGATCTTTGTATACAGATTATTGTAGAAGGAGAGTCACAGCATAGAAACTACAGCTGAGAAGATGAAATTCAGGGTTTTATGGCAGATCATATTTCTGTTGGTTTTTGTTGGATATCTGTTTATTTGGGTTATGTTGCCAACAAAAACTTACAAAAATTCTTGGACTCCTAAGTTGAATGAGAAACTCAATTCCACTTATTTTCGAGAGCAAGGTCTAGCATTCTTTGTTCGTTTTGTGTTTCATATAATTGATATCGATTGATTTACTAAAAATTTCAAGTACAATCTTGTCCTGACTGGGCTAGTTTTTTAGGTACAAATCTTTTGTTGCTCAGTTTTCCCATTATGTTCATTGCTGCATTGGGATGCGTCTATCTTCATTTTCAGAAGAAATCAAACTCGCAAAGGTAAGTTTTCTTGATTAATTCTCTTTGAAGGATAAAACAAAGCTACGGTAATATATAGGTCAGTCATGTTCAGTACTGTGTACCAAACATGGACTATAAGTTCTATTATATTACATCATTTGACAATGCATGAAACTGATGCAGTTCGAAGGGAAACACTCATTGCGCTTCAGTGAAACGTCCGGCCATGGTGAGGGCTCCCCTGGGAATTGTGAATGGAATTGAGCTTACATTTGCTGCCATGTTTATGGCACTTATGATTTGGTCCCTGGCCAATTATCTTTATGTCAGTTTTGGCCATCTTCACATACATACTCCAGGAGAGAAAGTGTATGTACCATCAACTCAACTCTTCTAGTTATATAATCTTGTTAAACATGCCATGGGCTCGGCTTTTCACCCCTTGTAGGAAAATGATGGATTCTATTTCAGGCCTCTTTTCTTGGTAGTCTCTAATTCAGTGTTACATATCAAACATTTTGAAAGTTTGACTTTTAGGAACAAACTGTATAACATATCATGTGCACTTCAGTACTTCGTTTTTGAGCTATAATGTATCTTGAGTGTTTTGTTGCAGATGGCAAGCAAAATTCCGCAGTGTGTCTTTGAGATTAGGGTTCATTGGGAATACATGCTGGGCATTTTTATTTTTTCCAGTGACACGTGGCTCCTCCTTATTGCCTCTTGTTGGGCTAACATCAGAATCAAGCATCAAATATCATATATGGCTGGGGCATCTCTCTATGGTTCTTTTTGCTGCCCACAGCATAGGATTCATCATCTACTGGTGGACAATGACTCATCAGATGTACCTGGTACATGCAGAAAACTATCTCCATACAAGAAATTTCATTTTCAATAACAAAAAAATATTTATTTTGAAAAGTCAACTTTTTCGGTTAATGCATAATAATGATGATGGCAACGCTAATAATTGATGATGCAGATGCTTCAATGGAGCAGTACATATTTGCCCAACATAGCTGGAGTAATAGCATTTGTGGTTTCATTAGGGATGTGGGCTACGAGTTTAGATCGAATAAGGAGAAAATTTTTCGAATTTTTCTTTTATGCTCACCATCTCTATACTCTCTATGTGTTCTTCTACTTATTGCATGTAGGAGTTGCCTATTTCTGCATGATTCTTCCAGGGATTTTCCTCTTCCTCATCGACAGATACTTGAGATTTTTACAGTCAAGAAGGAGGGCCAGGTTATACTCGGCTCGCCTTTTGCCTAATGGCACCATGGAACTCACTTTCTCCAAGAATCCAGGTGAACTATCATTTCTTTAGCGATCACGCCACAGATCTTTGATGAAAAGATGTTTAACATAACCTACATTTTAAAGACGAGATAGTTATTCATATCTTGTTCTCCTCTATATACAGGATTAAGTTACAACCCCACAAGTATCTTGTTTGTTCATGTGCCAAGTGTATGCAAGTTGCAATGGCATCCATTTACTGTAATTTCTAACAGTAATTTGGAGGCAGATAAGCT
Organism: Nyctanthes arbor-tristis; assembly: GCA_963692815.1. Lineage (NCBI taxonomy): Eukaryota > Viridiplantae > Streptophyta > Magnoliopsida > Lamiales > Oleaceae > Nyctanthes > Nyctanthes arbor-tristis. The sequence continues at coordinate 2,041 of CAVNYN010237400.1, read as the reverse complement.
GAATATTGCAATAAAAAGTCAAGGAAGTTGGACTCAAAATCTTTATCAACAACTTTCTTCTTCTTCGGATCATCTTCAGATCTCGACTGAAGGCCCATATGAACCTTCTTCGTCTCATTTTCTGAGGTAATTTAAGCATACATATGATTATTATACTTCTAAGTAATTTTTCTTTTAGGTACAATTATTCTCATAAACTTAGTTTAATCTTCTTTCAGTCGGGATACTCTGGTGATGATATGCGGAGGAAGTGGAATCACCCCTTTCGTTTCCATATTCCGAGAGATCATATTCAGAAGTACACAATCCAACTCAAGATTGCCAAAAATTCTTCTTGTCACAGCCTTTAAAAACATAGAGGATCTGACAATGCTAGACCTCTTGCTCCCGGTACATGGCAACTCCATAGATATTTCCAGAGTACAACTGCAAATAGAAGCCTACGTCACAAGAGAAAATGATCAAAAACATTTAGAAAATGCCCATAGACTCATTCAGACCAAATTGTTCAAGCCAGATCCATCTGATTCCCCGATTTCTTCAGCTCTCGGCAATAACAGCTGGCTCTGGCTCGGGGCTATAATCTCATCCTCCTTTGTCATGTTTTTAATCCTTTTGGGGATCGTCACTCACTACCACATATATCCCGTTGAGCACAGGGGGGAGAATTACCATTACAGCCTAAAGACTTTATGGGACATTTTCCTTGTATTGGCCTCTATATTCATAGGCACTAGTGTCATTTTCCTCTTGCAAAAGAGAGAAAATACCATGGAAGAAAAGCAGATTCAGCACGTGGAAATTCCTACACCAACCTCTTCCCCTGCTTCATGGTTATGTGCTAGTACTGAGAGAGAACTCGAAAGCCTTCCTCATCAGTCCCTTGTTCAGTGTACAAAGGTGCGCTATGGTGCTAGGCCTGATCTTAAGAGTGAGTTCCTTTTATCTTTCTGTCATCTATATATGGACAGATCTTATACAAAGATAATTGAAAATGGCATATCAAATTTGTCTAATGCTTGAATTTTTGATGTTATAATCAAAGGAATACTGTTCGACTGCAAGGAACCAGATGTTGGAGTTCTAGTTTGCGGTCCCAGGAGTATGCGGCATGAAGTTGCCAGAATATGTGCATCTGCTTTGGCAGAAAACTTGCATTTCGAGTCCATTAGCTTCAGTTGGTGATTCTTGTAAATTGTTAGTAATTTGTGAGTTTGTCACTAAGTGTAAGTTTCATGTTGATACATATGCATTTTGTTGCAAAATCAAAGCCAATTTGTACAAGAGTTTGAGACGAAGTGTAAATGTGGTTGGTGATACATTTTGTTGGCAAAATCAAAGCCAAAGTGCTGAATTAAATTTCTAGGAATATCGTTGGAGTCGGCCAAAAAAAGGGATCAAAATTGATGCTAGATGGAAAGGTTGAACTGCCCGGTTATATAATTGGGCAATCGCCCAGTAGCATCTAGATGGAAAGGTTGAACTGTATAGCCTTGTTTTCTCTGGTAACCGAGAATGATATGAAGTGTTACATGTCTTATGTATATATTTTAACACCTATTTTAGCTGGTCTTCCCAATGGTTTTGAGACTCTAATGAATGGTTATGACTCCTGAAAAAAGGATGGTGACTCTCGAGAAGAGTAGTTAAAAAATTTATAAATAGATTCATTGACTCTTTGATCAAAACAGAAGGAATGAACTTGTAATTGTTCTTTGGTTTCCTCCTCCGTTTTCACCGAAATTTTTCATGTACTTAACTTCTTATCTTGCATACATTTTCTATAAAACGTTACTTTGTCACTACAGAAGTTCAACACTTTGTTTTTCGGGTTGTCTTTTTGATGAGTGTAAAAGCTTGCCATTCTCAAATCCATTTTTGGCTACAGCATCTCATAAAATTCGAAAATGAACGACCTAGCAAGAAAGATGGAATCCTACGGTTAGGATTGACGAAAGCTCTGCCTAACGTATACGTCGGCCTTGCATGTAGATAGGAATCAAGTTAATAATTAAGCCCAAGCCAGAAGAAGCTGATTTCT
>CAVNYN010237396.1:0-15249 GCA_963692815.1 Nyctanthes arbor-tristis | reverse complement strand
ACATCAAGTGGCGATGTGGGATCCAAGGATCCAGTCCGGGCCACCACAAACCCGCAACATCATGACCCACGACCCCGCAGCACCAGACCCCAACACTTCTAGTCTTAACAAATAGGGCCCGTTTGGTTAGATTTATAAAGTCAATTTATAAAGGGAATTTATAAAGAGTGAAATGAGTGGTGAAGATTTAATTAAAATTTAAAATGTGTGGTGATTGTTGAGTAGTTGTCAAATCAATGGTAGGTGAATTTATAAATGAAAATAATAAACTATGCCAAAAGGGCTTTTGGTTTTTTTTTTTTGACAATTGAACACACACACCTGGTCGACGCAAGTACTTATTTAATCTTTATGTGGTTATTATGTTTTTTATTTTAGCTTGATGGATGGAGTATATTGCAAAGAACAAACAAAGATGCAATTCTTTTTATTTATTTTCTTATATTTTTCCCTTTTTATTAATGGATAAAAGTAGGTGTGGGCGTCTGAACTAGAAATCCGAACCGGCATTGGCCAGTTTGGTCTAGAGATCGGAAGAGCACTCGGGTTGGCTGGCCATCCAGAGATGGCCAAACTGACTCGGGCCGGTTTGGTTTGCGGGTTTTGCCTGCCAAACCTATATAAACCGAACCAGATCGTCCCGATTCGGTATAAACCAATTAAAACTAATTTTTTTAATAAATAATAGAAACATGTTTCAGAGTTCAACTTCATAGGGAGGATTACATATGGGAAATTATCTTTGGCCCCTGCAGTACCAGCTTCCAAACCTATTCAATTTCCATTCATAATAAAGTGTGGTAGACACAGATGGGAAAATAACATGGGAATATATTAAGTAGTATGTTGTGCGAAGCAAAACTCATTCAACTGCTGCTGCTGCCCAACGCAGACGCTGCTGCTACCGCTTCTGTTAATCGTGGGGGCTGGCAGCTGATATTGGGCGCGAGAGAGAGAGAGAGAGAGAGAGAGAGAGAGACGTCAATGGCTGCTGCAATTTGGGGATGGTTGCTGCTTCATCCGACTTTAGAGTTCAGACGTTAGGTCTTTGGTTTTATTCTTTCCTTTTCTTTTGGGCTTTAAAATTTGGCCCAAATTTATTTTTGTTTTCTTCTTTCCTTTCCTCTTGGGCTTCAAAATTTGACCTAAATTTAAGATTAAAAAAAAAAAAAATAAAGCCCAAACTGCAACCCAACCCGACCAGACCCAAACCGACCCATAGTGGGCCAGTTTGGCTTGGGTTGATCAACATACCGGATTGGTCTTGGTTTGGCAATCTGCAAACCGACTTCAAGTCAAGTCGGGCTAAGGCCCGGGCCAAAACCATCCCACACGACCCGACGCCCGTGCCTTGATAACAGTGAAAGAAAACTAACAAATGATAGAATTCAAAGAGTTATTTGCAGGAAAGAAATTAGTAAAAGGCAATAAGTAATGATTTATTAAAGATAACTTTGTATGTAATGTATACATGGTTTGGAAGTTAATATGAGATCAAACAAGCTGAGAAATATAGTGTATAAATAATCTAATAAACATACAATTAGGGGAATTATATTACCCCATAAGATTTAATCTCCACACCACATTAATAGTCTCGTACAAGTAAAAGGAAAAATAAAAAACACACCACAATAAATTGACTATTATAGCCCAATTATTATAAAACATAGCAAGAAAGGGGAAAAAATGGGTTATAAAAGTGTGAATGTTTTAGGTTCTCAAACTCCATCTTCACAACACTACTCAAGTTAAAAGCCCTCAGCAAACATTTTTAACTACCATGCACAACTTCCTGGAAGAAAGCTAAAAATGAAAAAAATAATAATCAAAGAAAGAAAATTGATTTGATTTGATTGCCAAAAATCAACTTTTGCTGAACACAAGATTGTTTTTGACTATAATAAAACTTGATAATTTTCTTTTAATTTTTCCGCCAATCGCGTTCAACCCAAATTTTCACATCTTTTAATTTTGTCTAGGTATTCCAAAACATTGAGAGAACTTTATAACAGAATAATATGAAAAAACGGTTAGGGAAAAAATTGCTACATTCTACCAAGGTTAAGGACATTTTTTAAAATTTACTCCAAAATATTTATCAGGCAAAGAAGAAAATAGAAAAATCTCAAAAATCTATTAATTTACACTATAATGGAAATCTTTTTTTGGCATCATGTTGCCCTTGGTGAGTTTTTTGGGGTTTTTTGGGGGGGGGGGGGTGGTAGGCTTGACAAGAAATTAATCGGTAAACGTCAACTTATATTATTTCCATCCCAACGCACCTAGCGAAACTTATTTGGACATGAACAGGAAAAATTAAAAGAAAATTACGAAGACTTGAAATATGTTATGGGAGATGTCATGGACCTTTGTCAGAGCGAAAACCTGGAAGAGTATTTTTACTGGGGGATGTTGAAGCTTAAATTTGATGCCCATAATTCTGCCACCTCACTTTTCTGCATTCTAAGAATTTTCTTCTTAGTGTTTGTTTGGAGTCATGCAAAGTATTCTGATCCTAACCTTTTGTTGTGAACGAACCAGTGATTCTATTGTATTGAATCTGCTGAATTTTTTTGGACTTACGTTTCATGAGTGTTCAGAAGGCTGGTCTCTTCAATACAATATATTCTTCTTAAGCTTGAAAATGTTTGAAAATTAAAAAAATAATAATAATAATTTATTTTCTTGCTTCTGAGGTTTTTGAGTGAATGCAGGGTGGCGATACCAGCTCCATTGATAAACAGAAAAACCCTGTTCATGACTTGGTGGTGAAATGTGTGCCAGTTACTACTTACCACTCAAGTAACTGGTTTTCCATTAATGTATTTGTGCAATAATAATAATAATTAACGGCAACTCACCTTTAAAAAAAAAAAAAAAGAGGAAAAAAATTAACGTCAATTTCATGAAAATTAACTTTCAATGATCGGGTTTTCGGGTGCTTGGTTTCTAAATTCTATTTAATGCTTCACAATACCAGGGATCTTAGTATACTTGTTGATTTGAAGTTATAAAGCATCGGGAATTTAAAGAAATTGGAAACAAGTAAATAAAAAGTAAATTCCACCTACAGTTTAACAAAAATGGAAACACTATCTCTTAAAATCTTCGATGATATATCCGTTCAACCGTCATCAGTAGCACCATTCCATTAAATATAAGTGATTAAACATTGAAAAATTCTAGGGGGATATGAAAAAGGTTCATTATTAGATGAAATTTTTATGTGGCACACTTGTATTGGATGGTGAAAAAGTAGTCATGTAATCATCACTCAATAAATATGTGTCACATGATAATGTCAACTAATAATGTCTCATTTTCATGTCCTCTTAAATTGCTTTTAAAAATTTATTAAAGACCTAAAACCCAACGTAACAGTGCAGAATTTTGGCCAAAATCCCCACAATTACTTCAGTTTTGGTAACAGGAAAGCAGTTTTTCACGTGTAAGGCGTAAAAACACACTTTCATCTTCACCTTCTCTATTACTATTTTATCATTATTTTTGAATTTCTATCTATCTCTTTTTTCTTTTTCACTTCTCTTTCTTTTTTCTCTTCACCCCCTTTTATCGACCTTGAATAAAAATAATCATTTTCACTCTATCTCTCCTCCAAACCACTCCATAACCTTAACCCTCCATTATAGATTAGCTGTTCCGTTTGTTGATTCTTCCATGAGTCGTTTTCGTGAAATAATTAATAAAAACAAAAATCTTAATCTATATAAAAAGAGGATAGTTTCTGGCTTTTGTTTCGCTCCAAAAAGCTGGTAACATAACTCATCTGGTGGCATAAGCATTCTAGTTTTTTAAGATTATTTATTATTTAATTATTTATTTAATTTTTTTTTCCTTATCTAGTATACGTTTGTTTATGATGCATTTTTTCAATTAATACGATTTTTAGGTTGGTTTTTTTAGTTATGTTTCTTGACCTTACACACATTTCCTATTTCAGTTCCTTCATTTGCGTATTTTACTATCCTTTTTTAAACAGATGCGATTTTTAGGTTGTGCTTTTTAATTCTATTTTTTCTCACCTTACCTGCGTTTCCTTTTTGGGTTCGGCAATTCGCATATATTTGTTCATATCTATACTAAATTTTCGCTCTTAAATATTTTCCTAGCGGGATTCAGTGAGCCATATCTTCTGAACCACCTATTCTAAGACAAATTTTTCAGTGTTGGGTGTAATAATGGGAGAGTTGCGGATTTGGTGTCTATCGTATTTGGATCTAATTTTCTTTTATTTGTTGTTAATTTTTGAATTTCTATAATTTCCATCAATGTTATCCGAGGTAAGTTTCCTTATTTGTGTATAATTCTTCTAGTGATTTTACTAAAATATTAAATTTTCGTGCGTTTTCCACCTAATTTTTTCCTTCAATGTATGAGATCCCTAACTATAGTGTTAATTCAAACTTTATTTTCTTTTATTATTGGTTAATTTGTTCTCTCTGAAACTGCTGTATTTGGTATGATTCCATTTTTTTCCGAATTTAGGATAAGATATAGATAATATATGTCTTACATGAGATTTAAGTTCAATTTTTTTTATAAAATTCAGACGTGTGCTCTTCCGATCTTAATAGTCTTTGTGTGTTGTTTGTACTCTTTATAAACTCGTATGTGGTGTTTTGTATTTTAATTGTTAATTTGAATGAATATTATATACTAAATGATTTTAATTTTTAATCTATATCTTTTACTGGGTTCATCTTCTGATTTATTTAGATAAAGGATATTAAGACAGGAGAACTTATGGATGAGATACAAGAGAAATTTTTTAAATACAAGGTACTACTATTTTATTATTCTTTATTTTTGGAAACTTTAATAGGCTTTACTATTATATTTTATAGAGTATGATTATTTTATTATGTTTACTTTGATAATTTTAGAGGACATATCCTTATGTAATAAAACTTTAAAGGAAGACTTTTACTGGACAATTACATTTTTTGTTGAACTCAACAAAGTTATGAATTGATATTAAATTTTTAATTATTATTGATTATTTAATTCAAGTGTACATGAATTTTTTTTTTCTCTTCTAAGATGAAATAAAGGAGAAATTTAAAAGCTTACCCACATAATGAGGCAATTTATAATTCAATATGCTGTAAAGGTGTGGAAAATATTTTTTTTTCAATATAGCTATTTGTAATTACTTTTGTGTTATAAACTATAAGAAAAGAATAGAAAAATAGAGAGAAAAGTTGGAGAGAAAACTCGTAAATTATATTTTCATTCACAATACATGATGTGTCTATATATATATATGTATAAGTGTGTTGCCTAAGAAAGACTTAGAACACAAGTCAACTAACTTGGAGTGGTGGCTAAGAAAACTAATGACAGCTAGGGTTTAAGCGGTACAGTTATCATTCACTAAATACGATAATTATTTACAATACTCCCGCTTGAATGACTATTTTATATAATGATTGTATCGTCAAAATTCTTGTTTGGGAAAAACTCAGTAGGAAAAATCTACCAAACTAAAGAAAAAGAATACAATTAATTCTAATCAACTTCGGAGTGTTCAAGTGTCACCTCATTAAAACCTTACCATAAAACCCAGTGGGACAAAAACCGTGCCAGAAAAACCAGTGGGACAGCTGTTCCCCCTGATTTCAGCCACAATGGTTCTCATACTTAGCCATCCACATCCATCCAATATCTTCAATATTTTGAAATATATTCAGTTTCAAGCAGTGTCAATTCTTCAAGAGTTTTACACCGAGGTTAATATTATATATGTCATAAATATTTATTATATAAAAAATATGACTTGTTAAAACCTTACAAGGAAAAAAACCTAGTGGGAAAAAAATCCAAGTGAAGAGATCGGAAGAGCACACGTATTCTTTGAATACGTCACCGATATTGGCTCGTTAAAATCCTTGCTGAGAAAACTCATTGGGACAAACCTTAGTCAAGGAAAAAAGAGTACAACGTGTATCTCCCTTTTATTAATTGACATTATATACAAGAGCTTTAAGTTCTTTATATGCTTCATCTAAGCATACAAATCTAATGCTATATTTTTATATATTGCCAGTCAAATGAAACTTCAGGTTTCAATATCATCCACCACATATTTAATGCTCTTTTAACATTAGTATCGGTTGTTATATATTGACACTATAACAATCTACCAGATTGTCTTTCTGTATTGGCCAATATCCAATGTCAAGAATTTTTGATGAAATTGATTCATCATCCTCGCTAATTATTGATCTCATAAACATGTATATCGACTATTATTTCTGGTCGATTCCACCTAATCTCAGTATAAATATAACTTATCAAGATCTCTCTATTCTAGTAATTTCAGGTACCTGAGCCTCTTTAGGCACTTTTTAATTAGTTATGTCTATATATTCTTGGAGAATATATGCCTCAAAAGGACCATTATGAGGAGTTGCTCCATATTCATTTTCATAGATGTTTATTTTGGAATTGATCACGTCATGCTTCAGACACACCATTAATACCTCAAATCCTCTTATAGGATTCTATATCAATCCAAGATGGAACATTTAACATAGTACGTCTATTGGCAACTTTACAGTCAGTAATCTGAAATGCATACTATCTTGTAAACTTCAAGTTTGCACTATACATGCGAGGATTATAATTACGCATTTCATATACAAATAAGGATTCAAATCCTTGTAGATGAAGCATACAAATAAGAATTCAAATCCATCATATTTTCTCAGCATTACAATAATATCCATCTTAATGTGCGTGGTGGACCGACTATACATATCGTACTTTTCAACTTTAGATGAAGGCTTCTAACTATAATCCAAATATAAGGGGATATCATATGTTCTATTGGCATGTTATATAATAATTACTACAAGTGAAAGATCAAATCATTTAGATACAAATGGTTTGTGTGCAGCAAATAAGTTGAGGCGTATAATATTATTTTACTAACTGTAGGCAATTAATATCGCAAACAATCTATAAATATTTAATGATTTTGAGAGAAAATTCACTAGCAAGATATATATGTCCTTTATGATATATAGAATTTTTGCTCATAAACAATCAATTTAGCAAATATTCTCACAGACTTGTGGTTGTAAGTTTGACACATGTGACCTCTAGTGGATCCAAATTCATAAATAATCTAGAAGGTCAAAATAGAGAGTGAATAGGCCCACATGGTTCACCCTGAACATTTTCCAGATGTATTTGAAATTCAGTTCCAAATAGTAATTATTAATAAACAAATTGCATGAGAACTTGCAGCACACGAGAATTCCTTTAAATGGAATAATCTTCTATTCTTTAGATGATTCTCGATAGTTCTTATCATTAACAAACCAAAATATTCTAACCGGTCATGCCAAATAATAATAAAATTTTCATAATATTGAACTTCCAGTTCAATATAACAATTAATGTATTTGAACAACACTACCAAAACATTTTAAGAAAAAGACATCAAATTCTCAACTCTAGACATATCTCATGAGAGAATACTGATAATAGATGATTGGCTTTACACGAACCATCACTACAGCATGTAATATGAGATGATCCCAAATAGAAGCTGGGGTTTTTTTTTTATAAACAATGGTCTAACAATTAATTGAACAGTTTTGCTAAACCATTCGGAGTGTGGACATAAGCAACTAAATATTCAAACTTAATTCTGATTGCCATGCGATAATCGTTGAATGCTTGAGATCAAAACTCACCAACATTATCATGACGAATTTTCTTGATTGAGAAATTGGGCTTTTTAATTTTATTCTATGAGCAAGTAGTCAAGTAAAACGCTACGTTTCTAGTAGAAAGTAAATGAACACGGGACTATCTAGTAGAAACATCAATCAATACCATAATTAATAAATGGTCCATATAGTGGGTATATCAGCCCATATATATCTCCATAAAATCTTTCCAAGAAAATTGGAGATTCAATATTATCCTTCATACTAGAAGGTTTGATGACAAACTTGCCTTGCTCACAAGTGGCTCATGGGAAACCATTTGCTAAAAGAAACTTCTGGTTCTTTAGATTGTTCTCATGTGAATTATTCGATACATCATAATTGCTCATTTATACACCCAAACCTATCATGCCAATATATAAAGTCCTTTCAGTCAACGAACTTCAATTTCATGACATGGTTTGTCTCAATTGCTTTATGAATGTATAATACATTCTAGATGGTATGGCCGAGAATTTTTCCTTTATCTGTTTTTGGCCAAATACAAAAGAATTTATGCAAAAATGTTATTACATTTTGTACTATCTCAATGTAGTATAAATTGGATATATTTAAAAATCAGCAAATTTCTCTTGAATTTGCTGAAGTGCATCATCAATATACAATTTAGTAATATTTGTCAAAATAATAAAGCTCTTTTAGAGCTTCTTCTGATGTTTAATGCACTTGATATATAGTATTAACATTATTTGCAGCTAATGTTAATTCAGAAAGTACTTTATCTTGAAGAATGGTATGCATAGTTGCACTTACCCCATATTTCCTTTTGGGTCAGCAAAGAAGTCAGAGACATCAGAGTGAGCACCATCATAATCAAGGAAATTAGGTTCCACTTTCTCTTTTCCATTGATTGACTACTAGTTAGAGATCCACAAGGTATTTTTGCCGTACGATAGGTACTTGTTCAATGACCTTTCATGCTCCCTTTTAGATGAGCAATTATTATTGGATGCTTTATGTATCTCACTATTAGGGCTTCATTCATGACTTTTCCCATGTCTTCACCCATGGTTCACAATAAAAAGTCGCATGTGCTTCAGGTAATGCAATGAAATCGGTGGGGTGTAACTCATGATTTATCATATATCATGTGAATCTTTGATGGTAAAGTAGTTAACTTTGAGTTAGACATAATAACGAAGGAAACTAAGCGCTTTTACACAATCTTTAGATGTTTTTCCTTCTTTTGCTGTCTTACCCAAGCCACTTGATTTCATATGAACTAAAATATCAAGGGCACACGACAAATAATTCTTGTCAATATATCACGTGCAACTAACTGAAATTTGGTGATACTGGCCATTTGTGTAAATTTATGATATGTAAATTCATAAATTCAATATCAACAGGACATGAATATTTGTACTCTCCTTCAGAGAGTATTGTTTCACATATTACCAATTTCTATAGCCATCAAGACATATACTACTCTAGGAGAATAGTAAATTATACTTTTGGAATTCATTTGGGTTATTGCTTCTTCAAGAGTAATAAATCAATATTCTTCAGGAATATTAAATTACTAAATAAATTAGATCTTCAGATCCAATATAAATTGCTCTTTAGGAGCATATAACATTCTTTAGAATATTACAATTAGTCATGCTACTTTAGGATCAACAACTTATTAAATCTAACTGCATTAATTGACTAAAAGTAAATAATACAAAAACAAATAAATAATGTATATAACCAATAATAACAAAAGATTATTACTTCATAATAGCAATATGAAATATTCTTTAAGAATATTTGTTTACTATATTTTTCTTCGAGAAAACATAGATCTAAATCTCATATATTGTGCTCTTTAGGAGCACATTATATTCAACTAGAATATGATGAGATCATGTTGCATTGTTTAGGATTCATAACGTACTAACCTTAATAATCTTCTGGACTATTAAGAATTAAAGAATCCTATTTCTTCAAGAATTACGATAAATCTCATATGGCTTTTCTAAAGCCATATATTCTTCTAGAATGTGAGATGTAATTGGCGATTCTTCAAGAATCACAAGAATAATATATGCCAACTCTTCAATAGCCAATCATATTCTTCTGGAATATGAAGCATAAATTATGAGTATTCATCGATCACAAAAGATAATATTTAAATCACAATAATCTTCAGAATTATTGATAGATTTTAAAAGACCGTGTTTCTTTAAGAAACCACGATATGTATAGATCGATAATAATAATAATGATAATAATAATAATAATAATGGAGACCATATATCATATCAAAAGTAAAGATATATAAATAAGGCCAAAAACAATTATGTAAGAATTAACTCAAGGATTCATTCAACAAACGATATTTTTTTTTTACCAAAATGCGTAAGTTGTTGAAGTAGATGTTCCAGAGATTCCCAATAGAAATTTTCAATTGATCCAAGAACAATTAACATACAAAAGAAGTTAAATTGAAAATCTTTTCAACTTGGTAGGTTTTGAAAGAAGTGTATAGCCTTCACAAGACTAATTCAAACAACTTTACTTGGAAACTGTGTGTCGGAAAATAAATCACAATGGATGGAAAGAAAAAGGATTGATAAGCACAAATATGATTTCAAGTTTGTTCCAAGTGAAAATGGTGTGAAAACTTTTGAGAAAACATTGAGAGAATCGTGCTGATAATATGTTATAAACTAGAAGAAAAGAATAGAAAAATGTAGAAAAAAGTTGGAGAGAAAACATGTGAATTGAATTTTCATTCACAACACATGATATGTGTATCTATATATATATATATATGCACAAGTGTGCTGCCCAAGAAAGACTTATAGCACAAGTCAACTAACTTATAGTGATGGCAAAGAAAACTAATGGTGGCTATGATTTAAGCGGTACAATTGTCACTCACTGAATACAATAATTATTTACAACATTATGTTTGTTGGAAGGAGGGTAATAATTATTTATATTTATACAAGTGGAGGGATTCTTGATTAATCTTGTGGATGAATTTTTACGATAATAGATTTTTTTAAATTTTTTTATCTCGTGCAACGCATGCGTGTAAAACTAGTACTATATGATAAATGTGTAATTTTGCTTATCCCGTTTAATGGGTATCTATGCCCCTCGTTAAAAGGGGTTAGTTCTAATTAATAAAAACAATTATATTTAATATATTAATTAATGAATTCCATTCTATCCCTTTTATTTATGCATTCAAACACTCTCTTGTCTTCTACTCTATTTTTTCATTATTTTGTTTTATTTTATTTTAAATTTTTTGAGAATTATATATGGCTTCATACAATAAAAATTAAATAAAATAGAGTCTTCAAAAAATTGAATTCCAATTACAGAGAATACCATCTCATTTTATATATATATGTATATGAATATATCTTCAATATATGAATATGTCTTTTCTTTTTATTGTTATTGTTTTGTTTTTAGATCTCACTAAGTATTCCATCTTTTAGGAGATCCCTCCATCAACTGTGTTCAATGCCAGATCTAGGATTTATTAGATTGGGCGGCTTTTAAATTTTTTTCCTACAGTAGGCTTTCCCTATACAAGAAGTAAGGCATTAATGGGAATTTAACAAACTTTATATGAATATGTAAATTTAGTCACTAATTGTTGGTTTTTTGGAATTAGTGTAGTAGTAATTGGAGTAAGGAAGTATGGAACGGGACGTGCAAAGTATATTAGGATTTGTGGAGGATTAGAGAAATGAAAAGGTTTTAATATTTGGTGGGAACAATTTTTTCATTCTAACTTTCACTCAAAATTTTCTCTCAATTTTCATGTATACAAATGCATAGGCCATGGGATATTTACAGGCAATATATGTCGGTGATCTCAGAGCCCATTTCCTCTAGACTATTCCAAAATGGCGGTGATGTTGCCTCTCAATTGCTCTAGAATTTCTCTCCAAAACGGCTGCCATTTTTGATTCTTCTAGAGATGAAATGTGCATCAGTTTTCTTCACTCCTGAATCACGAGTCTTATATACTGTGTTACGATCACCTCATATTGATAAAAAGTCCAGAGAACAATTTGAAATGAAAATCAAGAAAGAATTTTTGGTCATAAAAACAAATAACATTTCAATTACTCCATTCATGTCTCATAGTGCTTTGAACTTGGCTCATTGTAGTGTCTTTATGGAAATATTGCTTTTTAGCTCTTCTTTGCTTGGGCTCTATCCCCCTGAGCTCTATATCCCTGTTTGCTCGTCCTTGTTGCAATATAGTTGTATAAATTTTTGTGTTTCTTCCACGCCTGATCATCACCTTGAGACTTCTTTGCAACTTTTCTGGTTCAATGATCATTATATTGTAGGAGTTGTAGATGTCTAATAATTTTCTAGTCTTTCTAGGCAAAGACTCTTCTGATGGCCCTCTTGACTTTGTTTGATGTGGCGAGATTGTCTGTTCTTCATTTTCAGCCTCTCCTTAGCCTCATCTTCTTGTTCTATTGGGAGTGTCGGGATGTTGAGAATTTTCCTTTCAGCTTGGCTTGTGTCCCGATTGTAGGGAGTATCTCCAGTAAAATATTTCATTTGGATAGGAAAACATCAATTTTCCTTCTTTATTTTGCAATCATTAGAGATTTATCGTATTTATCATAGATTGTGCAATAGTTCCCTTCAAAGTGTATGGCATATCCATTTTCCATCATTTGACCAATACTTAGTAGATTTTGGTCTATGCTCGGGACTAGCATCACATCCTTGATAACTTTTTCCCTTTTTCGTTTCGATAGCAATAGTACTTTACCTATTGCTTCAACAAATTCACCATTCCCAATCTTTATTTTCGTTTTTTTTTTTTTGAGGCTGCAGAAAATATTTTCATATTTTGTCATATGATTATCACAACCACTGTCTATATACCAAGTATCCCATTTTTCTTTTATAGTATCTTTGCAGGAGGCATAGAAAAGAAGTCCCTCTGAGTCATTTTCTTCAAAAAAATTAGCTAGATGATGCTTTTTGTATCGAGTTTTTTTTGCAATATTTGCACTGATCTTTGCCTTTATACTAACAATCTTTCTTTAAATGGCTTCTTTTTTTGCAAATCCCAAGTGGGGCAAATTTACCATTACTATTATCAATGTCATCTTCATTTATATTTCTAGAATATTCTTTGATATTCTTTCCATTTTCTTTAAATTTTTGAGACTGCATGTTTATCTTAGATTGAAAGACATTTTCCAATTCAACTTTTTGTCGCCTTTCTAATCTTTGTTCATGAGCCTTAAGTGATCCCACTAATTTTGCAGCTGTTAATTTTTATATATCCTTTGACTCTTCTATTGATGCAATAATTGGATCATGTTTTTCTGTGCAAGTAAATAAAATTTTTCCCACAATTTTCTTTTCAAAAATTTCTTCTCCGTAGGATCATAGTTTGCTTTCTATTTCATCAATTCTCGAATAGTACTATTCTACAGTCTCAGAATATTTTATTTTTAGATTTTCAAATTTTCTCCTTAGAGTTTGAAATTTGCAAGTACGTACCTTATTACTTCCTTTGAACTCCTCCTGCAATTTATCCCAACCTTTCTTCGCACTTTCACATCCTATAATTCTTGAAAAATATTCATCTGTCTGACTCATTTGTAGAGCCAGGAGCGCTATAGCATCCATATGTTGATATTCTTTAAATTCTTTTTTTTTTGTGCCACAGTTAATGAAGAAATATTGCCTGGGATGATGTAGCCAGCACTGACAATATCCCATAAATTCTGAGCATAAAAATAGGTCTTCATTTTTATCGCCCAACAATCATAGTTATCTCCTTAGAAGGTAAGGAGTGGAATTGACGAGCAGAATGTGTAGGCTATAGTTTCGCCTTATGCCCAATATTTTCTCGAACAAAGCTCTAATAACTCTTGTTTGCTCTTCCGATCTTAGTATAGTAGTAATTGGAGTAAGGAAGCATGGAACGGGACGTGGAAAGTGTATTAGGACGTGTGGAGAATTAGAAAAGTGAAAAGGTTTTAGTATTTGGTGGGAACAATTTTTTCATTCTAAACTTTCACTCAAAATTTCTCTCAGTTTTCACGTATACAAATGCATCGGCTGTGGAATATTTATAGGCAATATATGTCGGTGATCCTAGTAGCCTATTTCTTCCAGATTCTTCCAAAACAGCGCTAATGTTGCCTCTCACTTGCTTCAGAATTTCTCTCCAAAACAGCAGCCATTCTTGATTCTTCTAGAAATAAAGTGTGCACCACTTTTCTTCACTAATTAAAAGAAGGCAAAATATATAAATTTTTAGTCACATGTAATGACATTACTACAAGAGTAATGATATACTTTTCCATTGACTTACCAATTAGTTCGCTAATTGACAATTTTAATTCACTACAATAATATGGAAATCAAGTATAATCTATTAATTGAATTACAAAGTATTTACGTGCCTAAAAAGTTTTTCCTGTGGTAGACTTTACCCATACAAGAAGTAAGACAATAATAGAAATTTAGCAAACTTTATATAATATATAAATTTAGTCACTAACTAAAAGAGAAGGCAACATATATAAATTTTTAGTCATATGTAATCAATCACATTACTACAAGAGTTATGATATACTTCTCTATTGGCTTACCAATTAGTTCACTAATTTATAATTTTAATTCACTATAATAATATGAAAATCAAATATAATCTATTAATTGGATTACAAATTATTTATATGCCACTAACAAAATTACAAAAATACAAAATCAAATCATGAGAATATACTCTTCTTGTAGGAAATTAAAGTCCTAATTTCTAAACACATTATGTAGCTAAAAAACCATAAAATACATATCTAATAAAATTATTTCAATAATTAAACTCAAATCATGATATAGAAAATAACATCATAAATTCTAGATACCTAAAACAATGAGGAAAATTCACAGTATTAATGTGTGAAACAGAATAGGTAGAAAGAAGATGCGTAAAAAATCAACTCTCTAATCTTGAAGTACCAAGAATATCATCTGTACTCTTGAATTCTCGCCAGACACTCACGTCAAACATGTAGTAAGTTGTGGGATTGAAGAGTCGTTCGTTGCTATGTTTGACTCTAACTCAATTTAGTTTTGGAGACAGTGAGTAATTGGCTGGGTTTTGAATTTGGACAATTGAACTTTAAATTTATTATTGGCTTTGATTGGTTCTAGTTATGTTAAATGGGTGGGTTTAAATTTAACTACAACAATTTTTATTTTTTATTTTTTTGGTCAACATTTAAATTTTTTTTAGAGGAAAACGTTAGATAGGCTTCAACTACTAGATCAGCCCACGAGCTAGATCTGCTTATGACCGTATTGAGGAGAGAATTCATCAACCGATTTGGAGTTTTTGTGTCAAGCCAAAAAATGAATACGCATGAAACATTAAATCAATTTGTAGTATAGAAGTATACGAAACTAGGAGAAGCCAAGGCAAAATGAACAAAACCATTCATATAATTGAAATGGGATTCTCTATAATCGAAATTCAATTTGTTCCACG
>CAVNYN010237385.1:0-56605 GCA_963692815.1 Nyctanthes arbor-tristis | reverse complement strand
ATTTTGATTTATAATACGACTTGACAACTGTAAATTTTAAAGATTTATGTTCTTTACAATTTCATTTTAGTACCTAACTTTTAGATATCGTTTCATGAAGAATGATTTTAACATTTTTCTTTTTATTTTAATATATATTGCTTTCTATAAAGTATAAATAGATTTATAATATTACTTAAGAATACTTGATTGAATTGAAAAAAGAAAATATAATAATAAACGAATGGTGTTAACTTAAAATATAATTTCAATTTTGTAGGACCGAATTATTCTAAATTAAAAGTTTTGAAAAATCTGTACATTTATATTTGAGTTATTTGAAAAGTTAGAATATTTATGTTGCAAAAAAAAAAGTTGGAATATTTTGTTATTCAATTTCAATTTTTAAAAAATTAATTAAATTAAATAAATAAATAAAATTCTAATTTGAAAAGTTATAAATGATTTAAGATTCTATTAAATTAAGTTTGAGAGATTGTCTTTTTAACTCCACATATGAACTTCCATTAGTAGTTTACACTTGAAAATTAGCTCAATTTAATGTTCATATTGAGAGCTTCGATTTAAGATCTAAATTGTATATATTTTGACTTACGAACAATGTAAAAGAAAACAATTACGTTGTGTTAGATTTAATATATTTAGGAATATAAATCTTTAATTTGATTTTATACATTGATTATAGATAATTAATTTTATGGGTGTATGTATAAATAGATAGTGGTGTGCTAATTAAAAATATTTTTTAACTGTGATGCATTTATAATATGGTGTGGAAATAAAAATTTATAGTGGTAATATAATTGCCCAAAATAAAAATAATCAGCGTAATTCTGCAATATTAGAGATCTTTAGGTATATCTGCAATTTCTTAAGAAAATGAAGTGTGAGGCGTCAATCTCTCTAATTGTTTATGTGACGTGGGCTTCGTCTATCCACATTAGCACGCCATGTCAGCTTTGGGCTCTTTTAGAGAGAGCTTAGTTTTTCTTAGAAAAATTGTCATAAAGGGGGCTCATGTTGGCTCTATAGAAAATTAGAACACTTCTTCTCACCACGAAAATTTTCTAACAATTCTGAAACATGCCATTATGTTCCAATTCACATGACGTGCATCAATGCACTTAGATGGGATGTGCATTCCTAATTCCCCTAGAATTTTTTTTGCCGTTATTTTCTTCTCCCAAACTTTACTTTTGTTTGCCGCTGTTTACTTTGTACGCATGATATAATTTTGTTAGAACAAAAATGTTATAAAACTATTGGATAGTTTCGTTATAGAACCATTATGATGATGTGAAAAAACATAGAGGCATGTGGATTTTTCCACATCATTAAGGTGGTTTTATTACCGTGGAACAATTCGATAGCTTTATAATATTTCTATTCCACTTTAATTATGTCGTGTGTACAAAATAAACATTAATTGATATACTTGTCATTGTAATGAATATCTATATCTTTTATTGTTATAGTCTGCTAATTCAGTTGTGGCACCTTAAAACGTGTTGTTATAATATTTCTCGTCTAATGTGAATGCATAGATACATGCCATGTAAGTGAATAATGCCGTTATGTTTGAGCACAATACACATGGAGACATGGAGAATGTAGGGTAGGGTAGGGTAGGGTAGGGTAGGGAGGGGAGGGAAATTTGTTATCTTGGAGACATTGTTATTACTAGCACAAGTAAACTTCCGTGCCCAGTCAACACATGTCAACAACCATCCAAGCAAAAGATGTAAACTGTTTGGACTGCGATGATCTGGGGCTGCAAAACTAATTGAGGAACAGATGAAATTTTCAATGATCAAATGCAAACAGTAATTCTTATCCTAATCATGCGATGATATTGATGGTTTGGGTCCCCCTTCTTCGCCAATGAAATCAATGATTTACCCCCCTTTTGGCCATCAGAATGGCACCGTTCCGGCAGCTGGCCGCCAGAATTTCGGACAGAGGGGGAGGGAATGTGGTGTGGGGTGGGGTGGGGTGGGTGGGTTTGGTTTTTTAATTTTTTTATTATTTTTAAATTTTTTTAAAAAAATTAAAAAGTCTAAAGGGGTATAATCGTTATTTTATTGAAAATTTTATGGAATAGTGATAAAAGGGACGATTTGCGTGCATTTATTAAAGGTTGGGGGCTGTAGAGTGTGAAAAAAAGGTTAGGGGCGAAACTGATTTTTCACTCAAAGGTTGGAGATAATTTGTGAAATTAACCCTTTCTAAAATCAACTCCCAAAATTGTGTCATAGCACTTTATGTACTACTTTCGTCCATTTACCTTGTGTATGTTTCCTCTTTTATTTGTCCCATTCACCTTGTCATGTTTATTTTCTTAGTGCTATTTTTTATGTTCATTTACAATTATACCCCCTAATTAAATAGGGTATTTTCTAGTTTCATTACATTGCATTAAATCCATACTCTTAATTAAATAGGGGTATTTTAAAAAGTTACATTGTAAGATTTACTTTCCCAATACATTTTTAATCTCTGTGCAAAAAATAAAGTGGACAAGGTATATGAGATAGGGGTAGTAAAATTTTTTTGTACAAGTGTATGTACATTTGAGGAGATTGTGGTGGTAATATGCTAATATTAGAGCATGTTGAGTGTTTGGTGGAAAAATGGAAGGGGGAAAAGGAGAAGGGGAAAATGAGTGGAAAATTGGTAAAAGGGGGCCAACTCCTTTACATATTTCCACCATAAAGGCAAGATGAATATTTGGGGAAAAAGTTAAAGGGAAAAAGTAGATGGAAAAAACCTATTTTCAAATAATATATAGGGGAAAACAATATATTGGGCATGTGTCGCAATTTGATTAGTTTGGATATAAATTTGTAGACGAGAATGAAGGGGCAAATGGGTAATTTAGCCCCTCACTTACCATTTCCACCCCAATAATGGGATTTTACCCCTCAAACCTTATACACTATTTGATTTGTTTGGGGGACCCCAAATTTGGGTTTTTCTCCCTACATTAATCATGCTCTTTAGTATGTTTAATTTAATGTTGGGGGAGAATGGAAGGGGAAAAGGAATAGGTGAAAATGAGAAGGGAAATGAGTAAATGATTTGGCCCCTCTTTTACTTTTTTTTCCACCTTGAATCTCTAAAAATATGAGTTTTTAGTTTTTACACCCGAACACTATTTCACATTGTGGGGGAAAAGCCAAATTTGAGTTTTTCCTCCACATTAATCATGCTCTAAAGCTTAAGAACTCCCCAAAAAATGGGTTTTTACACCCAAATATTATATAGTATTGTGAAGAAAATCTAAAGTTGAGTTTTCATCATCTCGTTTCATTATAACATCAAATGTTTAGCGCTTGAACATTTAGTGTTTGTTTGATTATCATTATGAGAGTTAAATTATAATAGAAAATTATAATGAGTTCAAATGAATAGTGAGTATTTAATTAAAGTTTGACATGTGTAGTGATAGTTGAATAATTATAAAATCAATGATAAATAAAATTATAGTGAGAAAGAATAATGAGCATCAGCACTAAAATTGAGTAAGCTAACATGGGCATGTTTTGTTACTGGTTTATAAAGCAATTAATTTATAAATTATTGGGTGACATTATTTGATTTAAAAAAAAACTAGTTATTATACTCGTGCGATGCACAGGAAACAACGATTGAGGACGTGGCGCAGTAGATAATTGGTATTTTAAATTATAAATTATTGCTTGACATTATTTGATTTTTGAAAAAAAAAATAGTTATTCTACCCTTGCGATGCACGGGAAACAACGATTGAGGAGGTGGGGCAGTAGATAATTGTTAGAACGGTATAAGCAACATCAGTAAGGAAATAATGTGGGCAACATAAAATTACTGGAATAAAATGAATAACATTTTTTTTATATAAGGGGAGATATGAGAGAGGTAGGTGTGATTCGAAACCGGGACTTCATGCTCGGAACTTGAATACTTAACCACTGTAGCACTTCACAAGGAAATGAGTAACATTAATAAAGAAAAGAATATTTCATCAAAAGTTAATTTCAATTTACTATAAATTGCCCCGTTTATTTAGGCATTAAATGACACTAATAAAAAAACAACCATATCGGGAAATGAGTGGTCAAATTCACACAATAGTCGAAAACCGAAAACCCCGTGTAAATTGAACTTGCCAATATACTTTTCCTTCAAAAAAAAAAAAAAAAAAAACTAAGAGAGTTAAAATTGGTAAACAATTACTCTTAGTTAAGAAAAGCGTCGAGTAAGATTAAGTTTGAAAACTAAGAAAATCATTGTCATTAAAGTGACATAAAAGTGTTAGACTCTTAGAATTTAGTAATGCCATCATATTTGCCTTTAGATTATTAAATAATAATTTAACTATAGACTAGCTATACTATTCTTTAGATAAAAGAATATAGAACTATAGAAAATTTGCATAGATAATTATTTTAAGAACGTTAAATTCTGCAAAACTCTGCATCTAACCTTAAAACAAGCCCTTCTGTTCCAGTGGAAGTGTTTGTTTTTTGGTATACCCCCCTCAATTTGGTATCAGAGCAATTAGTATACCTGGATTTAAAGAAGTTAGAGTATTTAGATTTAGAACTAAGAGACAATAATAAAAAACTTTTAAGAGAAATAAAAGAAATAAATAGTAAATTAGACTATCTAAAAGGACAAAATAAGACTCTTTTAGAAAAATCCTGTAGATTAGAAAAAACCAAAAACTTAGAAATCGAAATAAAACTTTTACTAAAAAAAGTTTTAGAAAAGATAGAAAAACTTAAGAAATTAGTTTTAAGTTATTGACCAATAGCTCCATCACAGATAAAAACTATTTAGACGCAAAATAATATAATAGAATATTTCAAAAAAGAGAATCTAAAGGATTTCCAGATTGTAGGTCTCAAAAGACACCAGATCAAGTAATAATAAAGCAAAACGATACTATAATAACCTTATTACTATCACTTCATGAGAAGATAAACACTTTAGACAAAAAGCCTTCTCCAAAACACCTATACCTAATATAGGAATACAAACTAAAGGATATGAAGAAACCATTAGAGGAGATAATCTATTAATATCTATAGGATTTTTAAGAAGATGCTCATTTGACTCACAGACTAAAAATAAAATTTACATAAAAAAGTAGTAAATCTAATGAGTATTAAATGTATTAATATCGTAAAACCAAAAGAATTTTCAATGGAAGAATTAGTAGGATTAGATTGACAGCTAGATAAATTATTAGAACAAAAAGAAATAACCATAGCCCACAAGAAGCACTAACTTATAAAGATAGTCAAGGAAGAACCAATATAAGATTCATTAATTATTCTACTATACAAAATCAAGAAGAAAATGAAAACTCTAAACACGACTTAGTACATTTAAAATTAATTAACAAAAATATAGAAAGAGTTTATTTTTCCAAAAGAACTTAATGTAAATCTTGCACAACAAAAACTTTTAGAATTAGAAGATCAACCATATCTTAGAAAAAAATTAAACGAAGAAGAATACTTGTGTTATGACCAGGATCAAAATATTAGAGTAGGAGTAATTAAAGAAAATATTACAGAAATTTCAAACAATAGTTATCAAAAAGAACTAATGGAAGATGAAACGGTAATAACTTCTTCCCGTGTAAAAAACCCTTTTGAAAGAATTGTTGAAGCGGATATTAGTTATGATAGTTTTCCTCCAAAAAGACCATACTCAGATTATAAAGATCCCCCTGAAAACACAAGATACATAGCCAGAGGAGGTAAAAGACCATTAGAAAAACCAATAGAATTCCAAACATTAGCTAAAGGCTATATTTTAAACTTAATAGCACATGATCCTCAAACTTAGACAAATGTAATAGAAGTATGGAAAAATACTTTAATATGACATTATTCTGGATACTTTCAAGAAATGGACACATTAGAAATGTACAAATATCTAGAAATATTTTTAGGAGAAAGTGTTAAAGCAATGTGGGAAGCATTTAAACAAGATAGATATTTCTCTTAAAAGTTTTTTATTATTGTCTCTTAGTTCTAAATCTAAATACTCTTAACTTCTTTAAATCTAGGTATTCTAATTGCTCTGATACCAAATTGAAGTGAGTATACCAAAAAACAAACACGTCCACTGGAACAGAAGGGCTTGTTTTAAGGTTAGATGCAGAGTTTTGCGGAATTTAACGTTCTTAAAATAATTATCTATGCAAATTTTCTATAGTTCTATATTCTTTTATCTAAAGAATAGTATAGCTAGTCTATAGTTAAATTATTATTTAATAATCTAAAGGCAAATATCGAAATTCTAAGAGTCTAACACTTTTATGCCACTTTAATGATAACGGTTTTCTTAGTTTTTAAACTTAATCATACTTAGTACTTTCCTTAACTAAAAGAAATTGTTTACCAGTTTTAACTCTCCCAGTTTCTTTTTTCTTTTTTCTTTTTTTTTTTTTTTGCTTTACTTACGACACATCAACTTGAACCTGATTTCCTTTTATTAGGTTACCACTAGCACTCTCTAATAGAATACCTAAGTTAATTGATTCCTTTAAAACAAAAAGAGGATTCCAACGAGTTCACTTCGACCCTGACAATTCCTCTAAAGCCATGTTTACAAGGATTAACTTAGAGACAATATGGCTTCTGAAAATTAAGTAATGTTTTTATGATATGCATAGGATGAAGAATAACAAAAATATTGACAAAACATTTTTAACCCGAATATACAAAGCTAAAAATAAAAATAAAACTTCATATATTTTTTGAGAGAGATTAAGACATGATAAACTAATTACAAGTTAAAGATTTCCCTTTCGGAAAGTCCCTCAAAACTTAAATAAACTTAAAAAAAAGTATTGAAAAATATCTTATAAATTTACAATACTACTTTTTTTTTGGCAACTATACAGGGTTTTGGATTGAGAAATTTTCTAGTAAAAATGATAGAAAATTTAAAGTGTTTCTGAAGGCTGATGTTGGTGTTAATCCCTTTTATGGGAAAATTTTTGGAAACAGAAAATCTTGAATGCTCAGATAAGAATCTTTCTTTTTTTACACGTGTCTGTTTGGGGATACTGGATACTTCATATCTCATTTCTTTACACGTTGATATGCTTTTCTTGAAAAAATTCTTCAAAAAAGTCTTCTTGTTAAAGTCTTTGCACCAACTTTGTTGAAAATCTTCTATCTTTGTCAGTCCTATCTTGAAAGTCTTCTTCCTTTGTCTGAGTCTTGTCTTGTCTTTACTTCCTAACTAATGTGTCTAAATTATAGAGTGCGATTGAGTTCAAAGACATCCTGGTGGGTGTTGAATCCAACAAATAATAATTAACTTGTTCTAAAAATGTAAAAACTGTAGTAGTGACGAGCAATGTCGTATCCATAGAGATTGATGATATTTAGTTCTTCAAAATGTAAATAACTAAAATAAAAGGAGGTTTTGATGTTGATGAGTACGATAAAATAAAATAAAATGTAAATTTAAGTAAATGATCCGGTCACATTTTCAATGAAGAGCTAGTGCCCGGTAATTGTACTTCAACCGGCATGGATTCGAAAGCAGCCTATCTAGTTTTCCGAGGTAGGTTCTATTCACCTAGAGCGATTTGCCTTGCTCGCCTGAATGAAGATTCGATTAGTCTATATTGGTGGGGCCTGAAGCTTGAGAATGACCTGCAAAAATTCTAAAAATGCAGACTGATTAGAAAATAATATGTATGACAAATATCCAGCGCAAGGTATAATCTCAGAATTGATTCTAACAATTGATCATTGATGCAAATATAAAACCACTTATTCTTTCCCTAAATTGGTTATGGTTATTGATATGATCAAACAACCTATCCTCGCATACTTTTTCGATAATCAACAGACGCTCGTTGATTACTTCCTTTGCTAACAAACAACCCTAGAAACGTTCTTAAAATTTAATTTATCAACAACATTAAGCACTAAAAAGACCACCAATTCTAACCAATGAAAAGATACAATCAATTCATTTAAGTTAGATTATATATGTCTATAACATGGATTGAACACCTTAATTATATCCAGTTTTTTATTTTACCACTTAGGTCAGAATTTCTAAATAATTACGAATCTAGAATTCTAACTGATAATATATCATTCCAATAATTACACAACGTGCACTTTGTATAATTAATCAGCATAATAATAATAATAATAATAATAATAATAATAAACACAAGAAATATATAAATAGGTCAAGAACAAAGAATATAATAAAATTAATTTGATCTCACAACTGTCATAGAATCAAAACTTCAACTATCCTTGTATTGGAAATAAATAAATTTAGCTATTCATTTTAATTAAATAAAAATCACCGAAAGTACCATTCTTCAAAAGTCGACGAACGAATCAATTTTCCTCCAAAACTTCTTTCGCCTTCAACTGGTCGTCGAGTCCCCTTTTGCTGAATGAATTTTTCTCCAAGTTTTTTTTATTCCAAGTCCCAAAAGTCAAAGTTTTAAAACCGACATATTTTCTTTCAAATTCACGTCTGGGCCCAAAATTGAATCCTTCCCATTCCCAAAGCTTTGTTGTCTATTGTAATGAATCTTTCAAAGTCCAGATATTCTCCTCCAAGAAAAATTCTTTTTATTTCTTTTCTTCTTCTTTCTTATACGTCTCCTACTAAATATTATATGAGCCCAAGTCCAAGTCTTGAAATCCATTTCTTGCCGATCTGAAGCAAATGTGCTCACGCCTTAAGCAAAGTTGGCTTCGGCCTGGTGAATTTCTTGAGCTCTAATTTTTCTTTTAAAATTTATTAAATTGTGTCTATTTTGATTTAATTCCTTCATCTATATCACAAAATACAAATTTCAATTAATATGCAAATATTAGACGTTAGAAATAATCAAAATATGAGGAAAATAACACAATATATATCATTTATGCACTTTATCAAATTCATCCACATTTAGACAATGCTTGTCATCAAGCATTTAAAGCTCAAGTTCATCACTGAAATTCTCTTCATTCTTTTTTTCATCTACCCTTACACATCCTTCTATAAACCAAACTATCATACTTCATCTATTTAAATTTTAACACAACAAGCAACTAGCAATAAATAGAATAAATTCCCATCAACCATACAAATGACCAATCACAATTTCTTGAAGTCCAAATATTATGGGATTTAACACACTCACAAATATGATTCACTTATTTCACTCTCAAAGTGTTTAGGGTGCTAAAATATACTCTCAAGTCAATACACAGAAGATCCTTACCATATGCTTGCTAATATATCACATGGCTCATCAATGGACTAAATGCAAGTAAGGGTCTTTAACTGGTTGTAATGGGGCTTGGGTAAGGTGGGATAGGAAGGACTTTTTGAGCTAAATAATTAAAAGGAATGTATAATCTCTATGAAAACTCAATCAACTATTAATCTCAGATAATACATCCTTCCCTTCCATCCATGCACTGTAACAATTGCATTCTATGTACTTCAAGTAATAATAAAATGAAAATAATAAATTAAAAACAAGGATACTCAAAGGATTTTTTTTTTCACTTTTTCTTTCCCTTTTTTTTTTCCATTTTTTCTTTCTTTCTTTTTTTGTCGCATCTCTTTTTTCTTTTCTTTTTTTCTTCTAAATCAAGTTAGACTGCACTTGAATAATTCATGCCCAACCACATGTTTCATGCTTCGACTTTGAAAGAATAATGAGACTTAAGATATAAACCATTCCACTCCAACATTTCCAATATTTTCAAGAATAAATTGGAACTCACGAAAGTGAGCATATACATTCCTTCAATTTAAAGGTACAAATGAAGTGGAGATTAACCAAAAAAAGATTTTTCACAGCTTGCAATGTGGTTAATTTCCAATAAAAGGCTAAAAGCTCAAAGTTGGCTCTCTAGGGGTATATACATTAAGGTAGGCTCTTTTAGAAAGCTAAATTTGGCTTTACCTAGTGCCCTTACTAATATAGTGCATTCAAATTCCAGAGAGGCGTCACAACATGCATAACAAAGCAAGTTCTAAAATAAATCCACTATGCATGACAATCACACAATAAAAGGAATAGAGCACAATATAATGTAAGTGCTCATAGGCCAAAAAGCTCACAAATTAAAGTTCATACATGTATTAAATCCCAAACATTCTTCATCCATTCAATCATCAAAAGCAATGAGACACTGTATAATAAACAAGAATCTAACTATCCATGCTAATTCCCCATTGTGCCTCAATTCATCTCAACAATACACAATAATACAGATCATATAGGGACAAGTAATAGTAGAATCTAGAATTCAGAAGAGAATTGAATTTTTTTTTCAAAAATTTTTCAATTCAGAGCAAAAATTAACAAAATGAAACTAAAATAACAAAAATGAACAAAAAATCAACTACTCAATTAAAAGAATTAAAGGAAGTATAACTAATCAAATTTAAAACAAAAACAAAACTATCTTAAGAGCCCTCCCCCACACTTAAAACCAAACATTGTCCTCAATGTTTCAAAAATAGAAATTTCAAAGGACAAAATAAAATAGCAAAAGAGAGGACTCCCCCTGAAATTTTGAAGCATCTGGGAGAGGAGAGTGTGAGACATTTGAAAATATTTCCTTGAAGAATCATAGCTCACAACCCTAAGCTCTCCTTAAATAAGATGTGGACATGGTTTACATCCATATTTGTCTTCTAATTGCCCTTTCACGAGGCGTGGCCACGCCTTATCACCAGTTGTCTTTTGTACAAAAATGAAAAGCAAGACAAAAATTCAATAAACAAAATTATAGAACTATAAAAGTAACAATAATGACATAAAAATAAAAAATAAAAACAAATGCTAAAAAGAAATTTGGGCTGCCTCCCAGTAGCGCATTTCTTTAATGTCTTTGGCTAGATATCACTATCATCCAATAAATGTAAGCCAGGCATTCTTTACAACTTTGTCTAATTCCTGAAGAGTAAAATTCCTACTAAGTACAACATTTAGCTTATCATTATCAATAAGTTCAAAATCATCTTGTGCAAAAAGATCAATAACATCTACAACATAAACTGAAGACACATCACTAGGATATCTCATGCCATCATAAATATTAAACTTAATAATTTCACCACCAAATTTCATCGTGAGTGTACCATCATGCACATCAATCTTAACTCTAGATATTTTCAGAAAAAGCTTTTCTAACAAAATTGGTGCTACATTATATGAATCATCTTCTTCCATATTAAGCACATAAAAATTAGTAGGAAAGATCAATCCATTAACTTGCACTAAAATACCTTCTAACACACCTTCACGATATATATTAGATCTATCAGCTAACTAAATAATCACACATGTTTCTTTTAAAGATCCAATATTCAAAGATGTATAAATAGATAAAGGCATGATATTTATTGAAGCTCCTAGATCTAATATTGCATTCTCTATTCAAACATTACCTACTTTGCAAGGAATAGTAAACATACATGTGTCCTCACATTTAGGAGGCAATTTCTTCTGAAGGATAGCTGAAACGTTTTCTCCCATACTTACCTTCTCATTGTCCTTCATCTCCCCCTTGTTTGTTCAAAATTCTTTGAGAAATTTTGTATAGCGAGGAACTTGTTTAATTGCATCAAGTAAAGGAATATTTACCTCAACTTTGCGAAAAGTCTCAAGAATTTCCCTTTCTTCCTCCTCCTTATTGGATTTTTTTAGTCTTAAAAAGAAAGGAGGTTTTGTCACCATAATTTCTGTCTATTCCTTATCAATGCTCTCAGTCTGGTCAAGTTGTAGTATAACTTCCTTTTCAGCTTCCTTTCCTGACTTGTTCTTTTTCATCCTCTTATACTTTTCCAGTTCATTCTCACTTCTCAAGGTAATTGCACTAACATTTTGCCTTGGATTGACCACAGTTTGTGAAGGTAATTTACCTTGAGACTCTAATCTATTCACAGTTGCTGCCAAGTAACTCATTTGATCCTCTAGGTTCTTTATGCTTGTTCTCATCTCCTGTTGAAATTGTAGTGTATTAGTTGCAAGTGACTTAACAATTTCCTTTAGAGACATACTTAAGCCTGAGGGAGGTTGTTGTGGTTGAGGAGATGGTTATCTAGACTGATACTGCTGAAATGGCTGAAATTGTGGTCTTGCCCCATAACTAAAGTTAGGACAATCCCTCAATCCTGGGTTATACGTGTTTGAGTAAGGATCATATGTCCTTTGTGGTAGGCTAGGGAATCTTCTAGCTGCATTAGCGTGCTTCATTGTATCTTCTTGAAGTGTAGGGCACTTGTCAGTTGGATGCCCAGGAGTGGTACAAATCCCACAAGCTTTGATTTGCTGCACTTGTCCTACAGCAATCTATTGAACAAGAGATGTCAGGTTAGCAATTTGATTTTCCAAAGAAGACACATATACCTCATTCACCCTTCTCACTGAGGTGTCTTGTCTGAAGCCGAATTGTTGTGAGTTTACAGCCATAATAGCAATTAAATCTTTTGCGGCAGTTGGGGTTTTATTCACAATGGCTCATCCACTAGCTGCATCTATCATCTTCCTCTCCATGGGTAGTAGTCCTTCATAAAAGTATTGAATGAGTAGCTGCTCAGATATCCCATGTTGAGGACAGCTTGCACACAACTTTTTGAACCTTTCCCAGTATTCATGAAGTGTTTCAGTGTCTCCATGCCTGACTCCACATATTTCCCTTCTGATTCCAGCAGCTCGTGAAGCAGGGAAAAATTTGTCAAGGAATAGTTTGGCCATTCCTGTCCACGTGGCTATAGAACCTAGCGGCAAGTAAAATAGGCAGTCCTTTACTCTGTCAGCTAATGAGAATGGAAAAGCCCTCAATTTAATCTGCTCCTAAGTTATTCCTTGTGGTTTCATGCCTGAACACACCATATGAAATTCTTTCAAGTGTTTATGCGGGTCCCCATTCTCAAGGCCATGAAATTTTGGAAGCAAGTGAATCAACCCAAATTTCAACTCAAAATCAACTGTCAGGGTTGGATACTGAATGCATAGTGGCTGTAGAATCACATCTGGTGCAGCTAATTCTCTAAGAGTTCTTTCTGCTCCAGCGATTTCTTTTTCTTGTTCAGAGTCGCTAGATGATGATAAGTCTAGTAAATTCACCTCTAGTTCTGGTTCAAATGATGAAAGTGAAGACCCTTGCTTGCGCAGCTTTTTCTCTTTCTTTAATCTTCGACCTGTCTTCTCAATTTCAAGGTCGTACTGAAGTTCACCTGTAGGATAAGAACGGGGCATAAAAAGGAATACAATAATAAGAACAAATTAATTTTTTTTGACAAAGAAAAACAAATAACTAAAAAAAATAAAAATGAAATTAAAAAAATAAGAATAAAAATAAGAAAAATAAAATCTTCTCAACAAAGTCTCCGGCAACGTTGCCAAAAATTTGGTGGGTGTCGAATCCAATAAATAATAATTAACTTGCTCTAAAAATGTAAAAACTGTAGTAGTGATGAGCAAGGTCGTATCCTCATAGACTGGTGAGATTCAATTCTTCAAAAAGTAAAATAACTAAAATAAAAATGGGGTTTTAATGGTGATAAGTAAGCTAAAATAAAATAAAATAAAATGTAAATTTAAGTAAATGATCCAAGGGCAAAAATTCTAAAAATGTAGACTAATTAGAAAATAATATGCATGACAAATATCCAGCCCAAGGTATAATCTCAAAATTGATTCCAACAATTGATCATTGATGCAGATATAAAATCTTTTATTCTTTCCCTAAATTGGTTATGGCTATTAATACGATTGAACAACCTATCCTCCCATACTTTTTCGATAACCAAGAGACGCTCGTTGATTACTTTCTTTGCTAACAAACAACCCTAGAAACGTTCTTAGGATTTAATTTATCAATAACATTAAGCACTAGAAAGACCACAAGTTCTAACCAATGAAAAGATACGATCAATTCATTTAAGTTAGGTTATATATTTCTATATCATGGATTGAACATCTTAATTATATTCAATTGGTTATTTTACAACTTAGGTCAGAATTTCTAAACAATTACGGATCTAGAATTCTAATTGACAATATATCATTCCAATAATTACACAACGTGCACTTTGAATAATCAATCAGCATAATAATAATAATAATAATAATAATAATAATAATAATAATAAACACAAGAAATATATAAATAGGTCAAGAACAAAGAATATAATAAAATCAATTCGATCTCACAACTGTCATAGAATCAAAACTTCAACTATCTTTGTGCTGGAAATAAATAAATTTAGCTATTCATTTTATTTAAATAAAAATCACCGAAAGTACTATTCTTCAAAAGTCGACGTGGAGAACCGAACGAATCAATTTTCCTCCAAAATCTTCTTTCGCCGTCAACTGGTCCTTGAGTCCCCTTTTGCTGAATGAATTTTTCTCCAAGTTTTTTTTATTTCAAGTCCCAAAAGTCTAAGTTTTAAAACCTACATATTTTCTTCCAAATTCACGCCTGAGCCCAAAATTGAATCCTCCCCATTCCCAAAGCTTTCTTGTCTATTATAATGAATCTTTCAAAGAGATCGCAAGTATTCTCCTCCAAGAAAAAGACTTTTTATTTCTTTTCTTCTGCTTTCTTAGACGTCTCCTACAAAATATTATATGGGCCGAAGTCCAAGTCTTGAAATCCATCTCTTGTCGATCTGAAACAAGTGTGCTCACACCTTAAGAAAAGTTGGCTTCAGCCTGTTGAATTTCTTGAGCTCTAATTTCTCTTCTAAAATTTATTAAATTGTGTCCATTTTGATTTAACTCCTTCATCTATATCATAAAACACAAATTTCAATTAATATGCAAATATTAGACATTGGAAATAATCAAAATATGAGGAAAATAACACAATATATATCATTTATACACTTTGTCACATCCCACCATCAGGATTATTGCCATTTATGCACTTAACAGTCTGTTGATTCTGCTTTAAAAAGGTAGAGGAATCAACATTCCTCTGAGTCTATTGAGCTTTTGGCAAGCTCAAAGCATTTCCGAGTTTGATGAGTCTTTACCAGTCACCGGTAAAACTGGGCTAACTTCTGATTTATTAGGCTAATAAGTATCTCTTTCGATATTCATTGGGGAATATCCACCAATCTCAATTTTCTTATTTTGGCTAGAAATGAAGCTTTTGGGAGACTGAGTTTTAACCCAATCACTTCTTTTTCTAAATTTGAGATATGTTTCTAGAGAATGAGCTTATCATTCATAAGCTTCTGATTTGTTTCGTTTAAAATTTTATAATTTCTCTACATGGCTTCACAATGGGTAAAAAAAGAGTGTCTACATCTGTATCTCATGTAGCAGAAAAATCTAAAAAAGGGTCTGATAGATCTCTGAGAAAAGGAGAAATATAAAAATTTAATCCAATAAGCCGTCTGGCTGAATCTAATGCTTCTTGAAGATTATTAAATCTTTTAAAAAGTGGGTTTTTAACATCTTTAATGTTATCTAAGACTTCTATCCATATATGAAAAACTCTTAATGGTCTTCCTTTAATAACAACATAAAATTTAAATCTAGCTCTATTCTGATTAAAATGCTCTGATAATGAATTCATACATGCAAGAAAATATTTCTAATCTTTTGGATTCTTATTATAAGATATCCAATGTCACGCCGCCAAATTTATACCTTATTTTAAATAAAAATGGTCGTTGAAGCATTCGAGAAATATATTTCGATACAAAATTTGAAGGCGAGACTTTACAAATACAAATTAAATACTTTTATACATAATGTCAATGCCATTATAACTTCATAATAATTATTGCGGGCACTCACAATGAAACCTCGGCCACACACCGAAATCTCGATCACATACATGTATTTTCTCCACCTTTGGGACAATCTGGCTATAAAGCTATAAATTCAATACCTACAAGATTGTTAGGGGAGGAGGGATGAGTACAAAGTACCCAGTAAATAATAACATGCATTGGCTCATGATGGAATGAAAGAAGGCCATAATACCACAAGGAAGACAATCATAAGCACAAGTTGGGCCATCACTAGCTTAGCCTTGCCTGTAAGCGCAATACACAAAGATTCAATAATAATTCAAAATGGCCAAGACCATATAGTAAGACCATAGTATCACAAAGCAAAGAAAATGGATAAACAGCGCCACTAGCGATTCCCAAGAACAAAAACAATGGTTTATTTAAAGTAATTGTTCATCGTCAATAATCAAATGCCAAAGCAATACAATAGAAGCATGAGAAGCAATTATGCACGATCAAATATTGAATAACAAAGAGAGTTATGGAAGATATGGCCTTCGAATAGGGAAAGCCAAGGCACACATTACTCAACTCAAAGATTTGCTTTCCCAAAGATATTTTTCAAGTCTTTATTACTTCTTAATTCTGATCATCTAAACACTACATTTTTATTCACTCTATTATATTACAAATGGGAGACATTCACATATTTAGAGGGAGATGGAGGGCCGGTGGTGGGTGTTTTAAGAGATATTTGGATCAATTGCCCTTTTATAGATGTTAGAAATTAATTATAATTGAATATCATATGAAATCCACGAATTATAAACTATGAAGTGTTGTAGACACTTGAGAAAACTAACACATTTATTATTTAGAAAATTACAAGTGTCTTAGACACTTGGCAAAAATAACAACCAATTATTTATAAAAATGACAAATGTGCTATAAACTTGGCAAAACTAGTACCCTCCATTAATAACATATGTCGTATAATTTGGCAAACATTGTTAAAAATTTGCGGGATGTTACATTCAAAGATTGTCAAAAAGACATTTTTCTTCTGTACTTAATGATGTAATATGGTTTAAAGTTTTAAAAGAAATATTACTATTTGGAAAACAAATAAGTTCTTGTTTACCGAAGCGTAAGTGATCTTGATAATTTGTTCTGTTCTGGCTAGATGAAGTCTGTAAAGAAATTTGTGATGCAAAGTTATTCATTGGGGGAATACCAGGCTTGAGAGGTGGTCTGGCCATCTGAAAGAAAAAATCACATTATTTCAAAATTTAAAGAATCTTTATCTATTATTAATCTACTTAATATGTCTGCTGCTTTATTTTCACTTCCTTTAATATACTTAAAATCTATATTAACTCTAGTATTGACTATTCTATCTAGAAATTTAGCCATCTTCTTCTACTACTCCTCTTATGATCTACTTTCATTTTATTATAAAATGATACTATTGCAACACAGTCTGTTCTAATAGTGATTTCTTTTTTAGAGATAATAAAGAGTTCAAAACCATTTGGTGTATAGTTTACTGCTAATAATTCTGTATCTATACTACTCACGTTTCCTTTTTCTTTATAATTTTTGGTATTATAATTCTTTCTGTGATTTTTCAGTATATTTGTTGGGTTTGCAAATTAAAACTACTCCCCTATCCTAATGTACTTCCATAAGTTTCTATTATTAAATAATCTGTTTCTAATGGTATAGCTAGTTCTGGCAAACTCTTTATTTTTTCTTTTATTGTTTGAACTAATTTTATATCTTCTTGGTTAAAAAATATTTGCCCTGTAGGAGAGATCTTAGCATATAAAGGTCATGCTATTTTCCCAAATCTTTTATAAAAGGTCTTGTATAATTTACTAATCCAAAAAATTTCTGTATTTGTTTTAAATCTTCTAATTTATCTGGAAATTCCAAGGCTTTTTGGGCTATATGAGGTTGAAGTTTAATTTTTCTTTCTCTTATACTTACTCCTACAAAATCTATATATTCTTTGAATAAAGTCATTTTCTTTTTACTAATTATTAAATCATGTCTAAAGAATTTTGAGAATACTATCTGTAAATGATCTTTATGTTCTCATCTATTTTTATTAAAGACTAAAATATCATCTATATAGACCACTACAAATTTACTATGTTTATTAAATATATCTTCCATTTTTCTTTGAAAAATACCAGGTGCGTTCTCTAAACTAAAATGCATAACTAACCATTCATAATGTCCTGGACAAGTAAAAGCTATCCATTTAATACTGTCTTTGTACATTTTTATTTGCCAAAATCCTGATTTTAAATCAAATTTACTGAAAATCTTACAATCTTGTATTCTATTTATTAGAACTGTTTTATCTAGTATGTTATAAGTAACATCTACTGTATTATCATTAAGTCGTTCGTAATTAATTACCATTCTACTTTTTCCTCTAATTATTTTTGATTGATTTTTTACTATAAAAGCTGTTGGTCTATGCAGATTGTCTGATTTTCTTATAAATCTTAATTTAATAATTCGGAAATATGCATTTTAAAATCTTCTACATCTTGATTTGTTGCTTTTATATTTTTTTGTCTTAATCATATATTCTGGATTTTTTATTTTTAACTCACAAACTATTTTATCTTTCTCCCAATATTTTAGTACATTTTCTCCTAGGATTTCTGACTTTTCTAGCTTTGATATTAAATGTTTTATCTCTTGTTCTGTAATTAAAGCATAATAAATTTTTTCATTATCTAAAAATTCATTAGTTTCAAAGTCTAATTCTTCTATATCTTAACTATCTTCTTCTATAGAATTTTGTTCAATTAATTGACAATCTCTTTCTTTTTTACTGGGGCAATTTTTCTCTATGGGGCTTCCACCTCAGCGCACTTTGATGGAAAATTAGTAGTAATTGTTGGACTGAACAATATGTGTTTTTGTAAATGTATAAAGTCTTTTGTAATTATAATACTACCATTATCTTTTAATAAGAAACTTAATCCTATTATGAAGTATGTGTCTTTTAGATTTAGTTCTTTCACCCAAGTTGATTCTTTTAGTAAAGTATATTCTATACCTTGTCCATAATTTGTTTCAAAACTAATCTTACAATTAGGTCTGAGTAATTCTGTATATTTATACAAATCTCCATCCATTTGTTGTGCTTTTATTGGTTCTATTGCTTGTATGAAATATTTTGAAGGTATTAACTTTTTATTAATAATACAATTACTACACCCTGAGTCTACTAACCCTAAGCATTTTATTGTATATGCAATTTTTCCTTTTCTGACAGTCTTCTTCTTTCTTCTTCTTGATGGTCCTTTGTTTTTACTACTTTTTGGAGGTTTTTTGTATTTCTTCAATTTTTTCTAAAATATTTTCAAAAGAAACGATATCTGCTTCTAGGTCTTGGCTGTCTCGAATATATGACATAACTCCTTTTCCTTTATCTTGAGTCTGAGGTTCTTGAGAATGACCGTATTTTACTAGGTAGTCAAATCTTCCACTGGGCATATAATTTTGTCAATCAGATACAAATTTTAGTAACTGGATCATATCCCAATTCAGAATATAGAGAAACTCAAAGAAACGCAACGAGAGAATTAGAACAATTAAATCTATATAAATGGATAAAAGAAAGGTACGTTAAGAAATTTTTAAATGAATACTATTATTTAACAACTATCTCAGGAAATACATCTAATCAAGACTTAGGAAATAAACTTTTTCATAAGCTACCAGGACCTTTAGGATTAGAAATTACAGAAAAATTATATTCATTTAAAAATTTCTTAACATACATACCTTTTGTCCATTTATATAGATTTAATTGTTCTAATTCTCTCATTGCCTTTCTTTGAGTTTCTCTATGTCTTGAATTGGGATCTGATCCAGTTGCTAAAGTTCGTATCTGATTGACAAAATTATATGGATTAGTTCCTTTACTTTTTAAATGATTATAGTCTTGTTTTCTATCTTGTTTAAATGCTTCCCACATTACTCTAGCACTTTCTCCTAAAAATGTTTCTAGATATCTGTACATTTCTAGTGAGTCCATTTCTTGAAAGTTTCTAAAATAATGTCCTATTAAAGTATTTTTACATTTGTCCAAGTTTGAGGATCATGTGCTGATATGTTTAAAATATAGCCTTTAGCTAACGCTTGGAATTCTATTAGTTTTTCTATTGGTCTTTCACCTCCTATGTATCTTGTGTTTTCAGGGGGATATTTATTATCTAAGTATGGTCTTCTTGGAGGAAAACTATCATAAGTAATATTTGCTTCAACGGTTCTTTCAAAGGGGCTTTTTACACTGGAAGAAGTCATTACAGTTTCATCTTCCATTAGTTCTTTTTGATAACTGTTGTTTGAAATTTCTGTAATATCTTCCGATCTTTTAATTAATCCTACTCTAATATTTTGATCCTGGTCATAATACAAGTATTCTTCTTCGTTTAATTGTTTTCTAAGATATAATTGATCTTCTAATTCTAAAAGTTCTTGTTTTTTGTAAGATTTAGATTTAAGTTCTTTTGGAAAAACAACTCTTTCTATATTTTCATCAATTAATTTTAAATGTACTAAATCTTGTTCAGAGTCTTCATTTTCTTTTTGATTTTGTATAGTAAAATAATTAGTGAATCTTATATTGGTTCTTCTTTGACTATCTTTATAAGTTAATGCTTCTTGTGGGGCTATGGTTGTTTCTTTTTGTTCTAATAATTTATCTAGCTGCCAATCTAATCCAGCTAATTCTTCTGTTGAAAATTCTATTGGTTTTACCATATTAATACCTTTACTACTCATTAGATTTACTACTTTTTCTACATAAATTTTATATTTAGTCTGTGAGTCAAATGGGCATCTTCCGAAAGATCCTATGGATGTTAATAGATTATCTTCTCTAATGGTTTCTTTATATCCTTTAGTTTGTATTCCTATTTTTATATCTTCCACAAAATTTTTTATGGTCATTAAGAAGTCTGGTGTACAGTATATTATCCCATTATTACTATTTAGATCTACTTCCATGCTTGCTATCATACTTTTTTCTATATTATTTATCCTTTCATCATATATGGGGACTAATACTTTAATCCCTAAATTTTTCCTCACCATTCCTTTTATTTCTATTACTATTAATCCTAAGTGAATAAATCTATATTTTCTCTTTTTTAATTCTTTCTATGATTCTTTAGAGATTAATTATATCTTTTTTCATTGATCTCCTATACATTGAATTGATATTTCTCTACTAAGTCTAAAATATTGTGTCATAGTTTCAAAAATTCCTCTATGATATAGAGTTTTTGGATTTAGGATTCTAAATCCTTGGGTTCTAAATCTTTTGCAGTCTTGTTAAGGATCTATAATTTCTTCTAGTCTTGTATCATGTTCTTCTCTTCTATTTAATATTCTATCTAATATTGATATGCTGCTACTGCTAAAGGATGGTCTAGATTTTTCTTACACTGTTCTAGATCTTCCTAAAAATGGGGTTCCTAAACTTATTATGTTGCACGAGGGAAATTAAACGCTTTAGGTTGTTTGGTATACCTTGTTATTGTTTCTCTTCAAGTCGGTTCAAGTTTTAAACTTCCTATTTTGTCTGTTATGTTTTTTAATTCATTTTCTATATTAGGTGTAGGTGTGTGCAACGAAGGCTTTTTGTCTAAAGTATCTATCTTCTTATGAAGTGATAATAATAAGGCTATTGTAGTATTGTTTTGCTTTATTATTACTTGATATGGTGTCTTTTTTAGACCTACAATCTGAAAATCCTTCACATTCTCCTTTTTGAAATATTCTAATACATTCTTTTGCGTCTAAATAGTTTTTATCTGTGATAGAGCTATCGGTCATTAATTTAAATATAATTTATTAAGTTCTTCTATCTTTTCTAAAACTTTTTCTAGTAAAAGTTTTATTTCTATTTCTAAGTTTTTGGTTTTTTCTAATCTACAGGATTTTTCTAAAATAGTCTTATATTGTTCTTTTAGATAGTCTAATTTACTATTTATATATTTTATTTCTCTTAAAAGTTTTTTATTGTTGTCTCTTAGTTCTAAGTCTAAATACTCTAACTTCTTTAAATCCAGGTATTTTAATTGCTCTGATACCAAATTGATGGGGGTAGATGCAAAGTTTTGCGGAATTTAAAGTTCTTAAAATAATTATCTTTGCAAATTTTCCATAATTCTATATTCTTTATCTAAATAATAGTATAGCTGCTCTATAGTTAAATTATTATTTAATAATCTAAAGGCAAATATGATGGCGTTACGAAATTCTGAGAGTCTAATACTTTCATGGCATTTCAATGATAATGATTTTCTCAGTTTTTAAAATTAATCCTACTCGTTACTTTCCTTAACTAAGAGTAATTGTTTACCAGTTTTAATTCTCTCAGAATTATTATTTTTTTTTTTGGCATAAGCACAGTTACAACCAACTTATTGAGTTTTTTAGTTAAGAAAATAATGAAATCTAAGATAAGAAAACTATATAAAAAGTTAAAAAGATTAATGATCTAACATTAGACATTTGGTAAAATCAACACATATAATGTGTTAACATTAGATAACCCGCATGTGAATTATCTAATGTTGACACGCCATAGAGGAAGTTGGCGGCATTACGCTGCTAGATATCTAGTGCTTGACAATTTTCAAGTGTTAATATGTAAATCAATGTGAATTTAGATAAGAACCAATCTAAGTAAACTTACTCAGATTCCATTAAAGAATTGTAAACATTGCCTGAAGTGTACAGCTAAAAATAACACCATCACCATTTAAAGAATAGAAATTTATTCCCTTTGATTGAAATTCACATCATATATGAGCTCAAAATTTACGTCCAACTCAACCAATACAAAGCTCTCTACATCATAAACCAAAAGCAAAAGTTAAAAAAAAAAAAAAATTAAATGAAAAATGCAATCTACTTACACCCTTTAGCTGGCGGCTCATTTCATCGCCACTTAGCCACTTTTACCAAATAAATACATCTCATTCCACGTTAAAGGATTCTACGTAAAAAGCAATGACGAAAGATGCAATCATTTCCATTTTCCTTGAAATCATTTAAAATTTGCAACCATTCCTTTTGCATATGCACTCAAGTATGTCCTTCTTTAGTCTGGTTCATCGAGACCATATACTTATTTACAACCTCTACGTCATCAAACAAAATCGTAGGTGCAAATCTACTTTACAAATCTTCGTCCTTCATGTTGTCAAGTTAAGCGAAAATCCTTGTTTAAATTAAAATCATTCAGTTCTACAGTCAACCCGAGTTTGAAAAAATGCCATAAATTGTATGAGAAGCTTATTTAAATTCTACACTCAGCATGAGTTTGAGGAAATGTCATAAAACCTAACCTAAGGCTATAACTGAAACCTATATGGAAGTAACAAATTCAATGGAACATAAATTCCTAATAGAAGAATTCCGGAGAACCACACAAATTTCAATTGTGCATAATATCTTGGGAACTGAATGGAAATTTTAAAAGTTAATGGACCAATTTACTCAAGCCAATTGGCTGATATAATAAGCATCACGCAAGGAGCACAGTAACAATCTATAACACAATTCGTTACTATTTTTGCAAACAATGAGGAACCTAAAGGTACATGTTCATTTATTGTCTAGTAAGGAAAAGTCTATGACCTTGATGAGATCATACACAAGAAAATACCCAGGAAAGTAATCTAGCTCCAATAATATAAAAGTTCTCATAAAATTAAATAAGATAATTCTCAATAAATACAATACACAACAATGAAAATCGTTTAAAAAGAAAACTAACCTAATGTTTATTATTTAAATCAGATTGTTCACAAATCATTTCTCCAACCGTTAAATTAAAATAAGCACAAAACTCAATGTTAAATCAAAAAGAATCTCACCAAAAGAAAGCTACTAATCTTACAGGCTTCCCCCAAATTTGAGACACCAAAGG
The DNA here is from genome assembly GCA_963692815.1 of Nyctanthes arbor-tristis. Classification (NCBI taxonomy): domain Eukaryota; kingdom Viridiplantae; phylum Streptophyta; class Magnoliopsida; order Lamiales; family Oleaceae; genus Nyctanthes; species Nyctanthes arbor-tristis. Next base: position 32,886 of record CAVNYN010237385.1, on the reverse strand, counting down.
CATTTTTATCAACTTCTTAGGCTCCAAATTGCAATTTGATTCAAATCAAGAACTATTCTGAAACAAAACAGGTGGAGACCGCGAATTAAACCAGTTATTCCACCCATGCAATGCACAGGATGAAACAACCGGTTAAAGACATAAATTTAATATGAAAAATTAGAATTAAGAAAAGTATAACAATAATAGATCGGAAGAGCACTTTTAAATTACAAATTTTGGAACACTTCTTTGTACACGACATTGGTTGTTGAGTTCATTGGTTTGTCGTCCCTGTCACAGATAAACATCTTCAATCCCAAACGACTTGTAACTCTAGAAAGTGCAACATATAATTGTCCATGAGTGAAAACTGGTTTTCCAAGGAGCAATCCCACATGTGAGAATGATTGTCCCTGGCTCTTATTGATTGTCATAGCGTACGATACAATAACTGGGAATTGTCTTCTTCTGAATTGAACCGGTATTCTAATATCTAAAGGCGTCAATGACATTCTTGGGATAAAAAACTTTTGACCTGCACTACTGCTAAATAAAAGCTGTGCCTCTAAAACATGGTAGCCGAGTCTTGTAATCACTAATCTCGTACCATTGCAAAGTCCCTGAGTATGATCAATATTCCTTAGCAGCATAATTGGAACACCAATTTTAAGTTTCAGCTCATGGTTAGGAATACCAGAACATCGAATACTATTCAAAAATTCAGTAGAATGAAATCCCTCAAGCAAGGTAGCATCTCCCTCAGTCCTACAGACTGTATTTGCACTTAGATATGTCATTTCTTCATTTTGGTTCTTTGAAATCATTTATTCGTTCACAGCCTCAACATCGTCAAGTTTGGGAGCAAGTATTGCCCTGCCTTACAAGTATGAAGCATCAGATACATTTCCTGAGAATGAGGGATATGTAGATTCAACTATTGATTTAACTGGATCACCATCTGCCATAATTAAAACATCACTTGGCATCTCAACCATAGCTTGACTGTCCTTGTCAGTACCTGCTGTACCATGTCCAATACTTGACAACCAATCTGAAAAATCCTTTAGCTCATTGTTCTGTTCACTATTGCTCTTCTGTTGCAAGCTCATGTTTTTTGTGAGCCGCAAAACCTTGCAAGATTTCCATAGATATGATGTATTAATAGATGCATGTACAATATCTGTGTTTTACCTTTCGGAACAATGGGTAAAATTTGGCGAAATTCTCCACCAAATACAACTGTCTTTCCTCCAAAAGGTTGTCCAAAGCTGTTAGGATTGTCGTGCCTCAAGATATCTCGCATACTCTTGTCAAGAGCTTTAAAACAGTACTTATTCATCATAGGTGCTTCGTCCCATATAATAAGCTTTGCCTTTGATATTAGTTCTGCAAGTGAGCTTCCCTGCTTGATGTTGCACGTCGAATTTTCATTGGGACTTAGGGGAATACCAAATCTAGAATAAGCTGTGCGGCCACCGAGTAGAAGAAGTAAAGCTATACCACTGGACGCAACGTTAAGGAGTATTTCCCCTCTAGACCTCAAAGCTGCTGAAAGGGTTTTCCATACAAAAGTCTTTCCAGTGCCTCTATAACATATAGAAAATATAAACCTCCTCTCTCAGAGTTGACATGATCCATAACGGTATCATAAACATGCTTCTGCTCATCAGTTACGAGTGCGACAAACCTACTATGATCTGCTGCAAGTGATGTTCTATCATAATACGATTCATCATGTATAAAACGATTGACAGACAGCGATTCATCAACAGTGTGAGAAAATGGCATTGAAGGAAAATCAGACAAAGTTCTGCCATGACTACCCAATATTTTTTCAATTTCCAGAAGAGTGTAATTTTGAATTTCTTCTTCCGTCATCTCCAAACCTACTTCATTCATAATATTTAAAAGAAAATGAACACCCGCCACTAATATGTGTCTTCTACATAATAATCCTTTATAAATATAAGATGAATAAAAAAATGAGCGGCAGTAATATAAAATTACCTTGGTTTCCTAACAATGTCTGACGATGGTACAATATATCATCTGACAAATATTCCCAACATTTCAACCATACGTATTCTGGCCTTGAAATGGATTCAGAAACCAACAATGTTGCATACAAATGTCTTAACGAATGCGCTGAGCCCCAATGACTTGCTTCAACAATCCCTTCAATATACTCTTTATCATCATCCAGAAGACCGTATACATAGCAAGCATCTCTAAAATTCTCATGCCCAACACCATTGACAAATTTAATATCATCAAAGTAGGTGGGCCCATGAATAGTAGTCAACAAAGTTCTCAAATAGTAGAGCCAGCCTCTGCCTGGAGGAACAAAAAATAACCAACCGATCATCTCGCCGTGTTGATGTGGATGCCACTCTCTTTTCTTACTGTTCCATACAAACTTCATGGGAAACTCTAAGTAAGTTAACTCTCTAGCATAGTTGTACTTTTTGTTAGCTTCCATCCAAGTAGTGAACATACTGTGTCTTACAGTTGGTCTACTTAACACAGTGTTTAGAGACTCATCTACTGAAAAGTACACCCTATACTCATCTGGAAGATGGAAAGATAATCGTTCAACCGGAGTTTCTTGCTAATGAATGTCATAACCGAACATCCGCCAAGCTGCCTCACATGATGACAGGTACCTGGCAAAAGGTGTAGCAAAACACCGTCGTAAGCTAAGACTCGATTTGTTTGATTATGTAAATATGACACTATTTGGAGTTTACCTGCAATCGTAATGCATTTTGATCTCGTCAACTACTTCTGTTGAACTGTCATTGTTAGCAACTTCGTAAAAACTTGCTGTAACGCGATCGTTGCCCTTGTGCACATATTTGAATAAATACTTAATAGACCTTGATTGATTGCACCATTCAACATTTATGTGTGCACCATACTTAAGAAGAAGAGTTCGATTATGAGGTACAACATATCTAATGTCTAGGTCAATACCATTTTTTCTACTGTCATTTCGCCTTCTGTATACTAGATACCCGTCATCATATAAACTTGTTGTTTCATAAAATTGCTTAGGATAATGCTTTGTACATCGACCATCGGACATACATGGTGAATTTTTTCTCAAAACACCACACGGACCATGTATCATAAAATCCCGGACTGCAGCATAATAGTGTGAATCATCTTTTTCATCAGGAATTTCAACTAAAATCTTCTGATCAAGATAATCTCCAGTGGGTTTGGATGGACACTGCTTTAACCAAAGTAGAATATGTGCATGGGGCAATCCACGTTTTTGGAACTCGATAGTGTACATGGCTGCTAGAAAATATTTCAATAAACTAAATTAAACTTTTATTCCATTAAAAGTAAAATAAAGTTAGAAAAAAAATGTAAATTCTTTACTTGGGTATAGAAAGCTCTTACATGTTCGTACTGGCCCGAAAACATTGCCCTGTCGTAGGTCCTTCATTAACAAATCCAACTTCATCTTGAAAACTCTACATACAATATCATGTCTATCTTCTGGCCTCAACCCTTGACTGCTTATGTAGCGAACAATCTTTGGCCATTTTGGGTTACACGTGAAAGTAATGAACAAATTAGGATAGCCCACCGACCTGCAAACAGCCATTGCATCTTGGTAATTTTGAATCATCCATTGTGGATCACCTGTAAATGTAGATGGCAGGTAAACTCTTGTTCCGTGAGTTGTTGCATCTGATTCACCTTTCAACAGGGCTTCTTGCAACCGATTATACAAATCACATCTTAGCTCTTTTTGATGAAATCTAATGTAACTCAATCGTGAAGATTCAACCATTGCATAACCATCAATTACAAATTGCTGGAATAACCTCTTGGAGAATAAAATGTTTGGGGATTCACCCTCTTGTTCTTGCATTCGAAAAGTAAAGTACTCCCAAATACTAATATTAGTCCGACCGCCAGTTGAGTTCAATTTTGAACCACCTAATAGAATATTGTCCCTATAGCCATCTTGGCCACATAAAAAAAGCAACGGATACTGAAGTGGAAGGTATAGAGGATGCACCTTGTTTATGCATTGCAAGGACCCATAGAGTGGCTCAACAATGATTTCTCTGTGACCGGGCTGTGTATCAAAATCTCCAACTATTAATCCTGCAATTTCATCAACGTACGGTAAATTGTATTGTCTATCATCAGCACCGTTTATTTCTTGATCAGGCTCCCTTCGACCTATTAGTTTCAACCTCACATTCACAGTATTGTCTTGGCGCATTCTATCTCTAACATACCTAAACTGCTTCACAAGATTGTTATGCATATCCAACATGTCCTTTAACACACATACTATCTCGCATTCAAGTTGGTTTCACGCGATTCATTCCTGCACAAAGAAGGTTTAAAAACAATTAGAAAATGAATGAAGCAAAGAATAAGTGTAGTGATTGAAAAGAGTTAAATAACGATAATGGTCAGACCTAACCACTCGTATCCTGTTTTCAACATTATTTGCAGTATCAGCAATCTACAATTGAGCATAGCAAGGTGTAGCTCCTTCTGATGGTAATAAGCTACCAATTATGTGGCAAACTTGGCCATAAAATCTAAAGATTGGAGGAGCCCTTCTGTCATTCAAACTTTTATCTAGTTTTCCTCCCATTGAAGTGAACGAAAACATCATATTGTAGGTCCAAATGTTGTTAACAAAATGTTTGCGCAATTCGTTTTTTCCATATAATAATTCTTTAAAGACTTGTGGAGGGTCATCCATGAGTGGAAGTTTGACCTTTCCTTGCATGCAACACAGTGTGAACTTCGGGTTTTGACATGTTTTATATCTTTTATCCACTCTTTTATCGAACCAAAAAAAGCTTTGCAAAATGGACATTTATAGGTAGGATCACCAATGTCCACATACTCCGCACATTTCCATAATAGATCATTATTATACGCGCAAGTACCATGAATAGACATGCATGCACTAAAAATTTTAAGAAAGATCAAAATAAGTGATCATGATAAGCAAATTGCAATTTTTGTAATTGTGATGCCTGAATGGTAACATTTCGTTGTTCAATATAAGTTACAAATATATTTATTGATGAAATAATTTGTCAAACAAATCAACATTATTTAGTTGGAGGTGTGGAAAAGGGAAATTTTTGTTAGAAAAATTCATCCGACTCGTGTAATTATATAACAATATGGACCAGCGTATAGGATAAGTGATAATTCACTACGAATATAATGTTTGGCAAAAATCACCTCTAATGACAATAACCAATCCATGCTAAGATCCATTTTAAACAACTTTACGAATTTGCAACGCATAATAAAAAAAGAAGCGAAAGCACATGTGACAATAAAGTATACAGAAGGGAGAAAGATAATGTAATTGTCTTCTCTCACCCTATCGTGTAGAATAATTGTTAATAATGCAACGCAATTAGGATTATTACATGTAAAGACATATACAAAAGTTGTTATTAAAAATAAAAATATAGCATACGACTCTGAAGTATAAGTTACGTATATTACACGTAACGAAGTGCAAGAATTTAAAACAATCAACAATTACATAAGGAGTTGCTGAATGTAATGAGCCATCATTTCGTGGATAAAAGAAATCAAGCTATGCGGGCCAAAGAAAATAAAACATTTTGAGGGTATGAAAAACTATGCAAGTCTCTGCAACTTGGTTCAATCCAGTGTCAAGCACCCATTTGCACCTCAAGTCTACCAAAATCGACAGTATCTTTGTCTTCTACACCAACCGTTATAGTATGGAATGTTGTTCATCCGACACAACATACGTGGTCGGTAGTAGAGTACACATCCTTCAACATTGCTAGTAGACATAAATCAGCAAGAGCTGAATATATAACGTCACACCTACTCTTAGGATAAGTTCCAAAAAATAAAATACTTTTGCGAAAAATCATAGAACTAAATCTGATCCTCTTATATTCTTAAAATGCCACAGAAATTCTCAAGAATGCACCAGTAGATCCAAAAAAAATGGTTTATTATTTGAATAGAAATTAATTCTCTGAGATCGGAAGGGTTCGCATCATCTAAATATGTAAATTTCTATCTCACGTAAAATAATTATAAACCGAGTATAATTGGTGAAAAAGCTGAATGTCCACCAGTAGGATCTGATTAAACAAATTAAAATTAAGAATAAGTTGAAACGTAAATGTAATTAAGTAAGATGTAGATGGAAAATATGTCAGGTTATTTGAAATACCTGCATCCATAACTGTGTTGACTGCTTATCACATATGTCCCAGACGACAATGGTATTAATCTTCTTCCACCTCTAACCGATATAGGTCTAGTAACGGTAACTCCACTCGAGACTGCTGAAAATCATTGCAGATTGATATTTAGTGGTGAAACGTAGAATGTCTCTAAATTGAAGTAACTGCACTGCCAATTTTGGCCGAACTTATGATGCCACTTAGTAGCCGAAATTTGGAGAAAAAAGTATAAATTATGCACCACTGACCATTTGTAATATCACCTAATGGCATTGAAGATAACTGAGGATCTGTGTATAGAGATATTTAGAAATGGTTGAATGAATGAATTGAAGTATGTTAATAGTTCTTGTATATAATGGTAAAACACGCTAAAGATTAGTTACGGGTAATTGTGTAGGAAGATGAGTAGTGTATTGGGTCAACTGATGAGCAGCCCAAAGTATTAAGGGGATGTTTGATTCAATTTATGGTAGTTGATTTATAAAAAGAAATTATAAAGAAGTGAAATGAGTGATGTAGATTTAATAGAAGTTTGAAATTTGTGGTTATAAATGAGTAATCGTCAAATCAATAGTCAAATAAGTGGTAAATGAGATTATAATGTGTTTTGTTAAAGATTATCAAACAAGGGCTAAATGAATGGGATTCTATACGGTAATCAGCAAAATAATCATTATTAATATATCATTATTCATTAGTTATAATAATCCAGATAACCACATTCAATATAGGACGCGAATAGTCATATTGGGATTCAAAACGTTAAGTTCGGCCAGGTCTAGGATTCCATGACTTCTACTCTCGAAAATAGCACTTATTGACCATTTATTAAGTTGATTATTGTTGATGATGATAATAACAATAATAGTAATAATATTAAATTAATAATACACCGAATATGTTCTTCAAAAAAAACATGGAATAACGATAACAGTAATAAAAATCATGATAATAATAAAAATATAGTGATAATAATAAAAACAATTAGTATAAGAATTATAGTAACAATAATAATGATGGTAATAATAGTAATAATAATAACATCAACATTGCCAATAATAACACTAATAAATCACTTTCCTGAACTGATGTAATCACAAAAAACGTTTAATGCTAATAATATTAGTAATTAATCAGAAAAATAATATTAATAATTAATAACTGCTAATAACAACTATTACCAGTAGAGCACACTACCTTCTTGAACATAACAAAATTAGAAAACATAATAGTAAAGACCCGTGATTGACCAAAGTAAGAATTTGGTTGCATAGTTACAATGAGTTTAACGTAGGTAGTAAGTAATAAGTTGAGAAAAAATTATTATTATTATTTTAGTTGGACAATAACTGGTGTTCTGATGATGATGATGACGACGACAAAAAGAAGTTAATATCTTTGTAACTCATATCAACATTGATTAATATCCATTTGTTTAGTGTCAACAGCTTACACAAAACTTGGTTATCATTATAAGTTATAACAATGTCTAATAATAATAATAATAATAATAATAATTGTTTCAAAAAATAATAATAATAATTGAAAATCGAGAAATAAGCCGAGAAATAATAAACAATTTCGGAGAACAGAAACGGAATATTATTATTCAAATTATGTCATTACTGCTGCTGATATAGGAGAACAAAACACAATTCAAGTAACACAAAGCTATAGAATAACCGTAAATAGACCAAACATTAATAGAAGAGTTTGATAATAAGTAGAATAGGTAGACGTTAAAATCGGGCATCGACAACTTGATCAGACGTCCTTCTCAACCTTGATCTTCTTCTGGGCCTTGGTGGATGATTGGTTGACAGATTTCGAACCACCACTGTCACCAATAATATCAGCAGAATCATCAATTGAAGCTCTTTTGGACGGTGTCTTGGCCGGTGATGTGATGTCGTTGTCACTCATTGAGTCCTGCTCTTCTTTAAAAGTCTGAATGTCCGTGTCTTCAGTGTCATCAAGATTGATCACATTATCAGTAGCCCTGTACTTTTCAATATACTTTTGATTGGTTGAAACGTACTTCACCACATAAACATTGTCTCACTTTTCAAAATTTTTTGCCTGAACTTGTACTTTAAACAACACATCTTTACCAACAAATTTGCTAATTTCTTCAGGTAACCCTGACCTCATAACACCAGTTCCTTTCTTACTGCCAGCAGTCTAATAAGTACCCAATGAGCGGAAACAAATTAGACCAAATGGAATACATTACCAAAAAATAGAACAGCAAACGTAAGAAATTTTTACCGTGTCAAGACGATCATTGATCTCTCTAACTATCTTGCCAAATAGTTGTTGACATTCTTGATCCCACAAAAGAAAAGTTAGATTTGGCTTTCCGTCACACACATTCATAATAACCCTATACCTTTCCTCAGTATCTTGACACTCACAGCCATCACAAATATTATTACGTCCTTGCTTAGAGAATTTTTTGTGACAGTCTTCGCTGCTAACAAAAAACCACCCACAATCCTGCTTCACAGAAGATACTGAACCAACACCCCAAAAAAAATCAGCCTGCAAGTAAACAATCTAATTTTTTAGGATTGCTAATAAAGCATCATTATTACAAACCAACAAATTAACTCATTGTATACCATTTTGGCATTTCTCAACTCCAGGAACGTCACCACATTTTTGAGCCCAATGTCAAGTTCCTCTTGCATAGTCTGGCAAGAAATGGTGGACACTTGGCTCACTTGATAGGAAGTATCTTGTTCGTCAAAACGTAGGCGGCAACATAGACTATACAGTTAGACAACTACCCCAATGCACTTACCACTATTATTGGAAAACATTAACATTAGCTAGATAACCTTGATGTGAAATCATCAATTTCCTTTGCTTCACAATTAGCCTAGTTGCATGAAATTTGTTTGAAACACCATTACCTTCAAACGTGTTAAAATAGTAAACAATTAGTCCCTAGTTTACAAAGTCATAGTTAAATATATACAATTTCCATTGTAAAGCCTACAACCTCTATACGTGTTCGAACGGCACATCTGAAGTAGCAATACTAAAGGTTTTCTCCCGGAAGCTTCAATGTATCCCTGCATTTCAATCGCATAATTTTCCCAAAGTGTACAGGGTATGCGATTTCCCCTACAGTGAAGAAATGTTTTAGCATATGTATATTAAAAATTTAGGTTCAATTGCGAATGATTAAAAACAAAGTTCTTACTGTAGGTCTTCAAGTTGCATTTCTAGTTTCTTTGTCCCATCTCTTGTTATGACAGATTATGCAGTGTCTCATAAATGCAAATTTACAAAAAAATCAGTTACATTACCGAATAGTGGTGTGGAGATCGGAAGAGCACTTTGAATTGCCAAAACTTCTGAATATGGTTTGAAACTATATATATTACCGGGAAATTGACTGTCAGCACTTTGACCAACATGCGTATTATCACAAAAGAACAATCTATATGGATGACCAGTGGGCTTGTAACTGCCCAGATTTTCAGAAACAGAGACCAGTTTGATACAATACAAATTGCATTCGAATATGAGTTTCTCAAACTTATCTATAAGGTCTCCCAATGCTGTGGCTTGAATCCGACCCCACTGTCAAAGGAAAGTGGCCAATTAGAGCACACAATAATAAGTTATAGGTAATTATATTACCATTACAAATTATTTTTGGCACACCACATTTTAACCTCACCACATATTAGACATAAAATGGATAACTACACCACAATTTGTTCACATTCTGCCCAATGTAAAATAAGATATAAGAAAAACAAAATTAAAATAAATGTGGTGCACATTGTTTCAAAAAGAAAAAAAAAGTGAATGTAGTGCACATCCACGATTCTTCCTCACGTCACTGCTGGAACCACCTCCGCCATTTCCCCGTAACGATAAATTGTTACCAGAAAGTTCAGTGGGTGGAGGAGAAATGTGAATTTCTTTTATCTTCATTCACCTTATTAATAACAGCTTTATGCAATTTCCTACAGTCATATCGTCGAACACTAAAAAATAAGCATGAAATAAAAAAATTTAATCAACTTAACATGATGAACGTGAAGACTGTGCTGGAATCGACCCCCAATTGAAAATATAAAAAATAGTCATCGGAAAAGTAATAGGAGTTGCATCGGTGCCTTGTGTTAACAAAAATTTGTCGGAGAGATTATGTAATTAGAAAGGAAAATAAAGACGAAAAATGATAGATTTTGATGTGGTGGGAAAATAAAGAAATAATGTATAATATATTTAAATTAAGGTTATTAGTGTAATTTGAGTCAATGGCATTTAAGGAAAGGTATAATTTGTGGTGTGATAATGAAATATTGTAGTAGCAATATAATTGCCCATAAGTTAAACAACATTAGAAAATTAGATCAAATCAAATACAAAAAAAAAAAAAGACGAAAATTACCTCCCTGTCCATAAAAACAAATTCTAAGCTGCGCTCAAATTTTTCAGTTTCCGGCACGTACCACTTCCTTACACACCGAACTCTCAAACGCCAATCCATTCGATTATCGTTAACAGCCCTCAAAAGAACAAACTTGGCCATTTTGTCAGAAAACAAATAAAAGAGATAAAACTGTAAGAGCTGAAAGCAAACTTAATATATGAATTGTACCTAAATCGCTTCCTGTTGCACCTCTATATAAAGGGTTGAAGGCAATGACGATGAAACTTGATGGAGAAGAGATGAGAATTCCAAGCTTGATCTGTAGAGTATCGAACCAGAATTCTATGAGCCTTCTGTGTTGATAAGCGTGTGTTATGCCTGGAGTAGTTAGTTGGGCCGAATTGCAATAAATAATTATTATACAAAGCCCTAACTGATAGCCCAAAAACAAACCAAAAAAGGGTCAGGGGGCAAAGGAGCTTAGGCGGGAAAAGTGAAAATGGGACCCACAAAACTCGAAACTTTAAGAGGGGGATATAGATAAGCACAATGAAATGTTAACAACCAAATGGCTTCCCTTTGGAAAATATAAACATAATTTCTGAAATCCAATTAAACTATACACGGACTAAGGGGCAATATACAAACTCAATCTAAGAAAAGTAAATAACAAAATTTCATTATAGCTTGAAAGAGGTATAAAACCCTGTCTTTGTAGAAAGAGTTTTTGAAAGAATGTGATAAAGAAAGACGTCTATGAGTTTGCATGTAATATAATATGTGAAATATGTTGAGAACGAAAACTTTTTGAAGAACTAGCAACTAAATATCTCAGTACTGCTGGTCAGCTTCAAAAAGGTAGATCCTTATACTCAAAAGAGGAATCTTAGAAAAGGAAAAGGCAAAAAAAGGGAACTAAAATAGCTAGGAAATCAATCAAGAAAATATATAGAAACATACACCAATCTACTCAGAAACAAAGAAAGATTTTTTTTTTTTTAATAATTACAAATTCGCCTTACAAAAAGTGTAGAGATATCTGGGGATGATGACACTTGCATGTGCAGCTTCACTCTCCGTCTCTTATAGATTTGCCTCTTCATTTTCTATCTTCAGTAGAAATGAGTACAAAAACAAATAAGGAAGAGAATAAATGAAAGGAATGTCAAACCTACATTAGCCTCTTCTTGCTCTTATCCTTTTCGTTCACCTTGGCAGAGACCCAAAATCCATCAGCCGTTTGCACATGTCTTGAAGGCAAAACTTGGAACTACTGCTGTCTTCTAAACATTTAAAATTCAATGACCAAGTGAAAATTTAAAAACTTAAAAGTTTGATCACAAATTATAGCCCAGTGGGCAATGGCCAAACAAAAATGCACTTATAACATTTTGTTGGATGAAAATCAATTGTACTTTACAGGTAAAGAACACATTCTAACAGCTTGAACATTCAAGCCACACAGATAAAAGGAATCTAGACAAAAGTTGCTCATCCTTTTGAAGCCTCCAGCTTAATAAAAAAGAGTTCTCTCCATTACCAAAATATAAAATGACAACTTATACTGCTACTTTGATAGGATGAATTCCATGACACAATCGTACAAGAGCTCAAAATAGATGTTTTTTTTATCAAGTAATTAAATCATTAAGATTTCCTTATTTTCGCAATTATAACTTCACACTGCAAATCTAAACCAAAAAATTAATCAAGATGCACATCCCGAAAATTCACAAACTTGAGCTATTTTTTCTCCTCAGATTACTTTTCTAAGTATATCCTATCTCTTTCATCATCACCCATTAAGAACAGATGAAAATTTAAAAGGAAAATAAATAAATAAAAATCTAAAGCCCATAACACAACACTTACATAACAAATGGGGCAGATGCAAAAATCTGAAAAACGGAAAAAAAAAGACTAATGAATCGATTCAACGCATAGAATTTCAAATTCCCAATTGATCAAATGAATCATCATTCTCCCGAAAGGAAAAATCATCATTTGCATCTAACAACATTGTGAAACGGAAAAATCTCAAAAGAAAAATATGGAAATGTGATTATAAAAGCAGCAAGAAACGAATTCCCAACTGAAATGACTAAATTTCTGATCGATTCACCAGATATGTATTTGAATCTTTGATCAGACAGGGGAGAAAAAGAATGAGAATATGCGAACGGATTGCGTTCTTCATTGTAAACTTGAAGTTCTTTGGGTTTGCGGTTGAAAAGACTTCGCTATGCACCTAATTTCCAGTTCTTCTTATCAGTTGCAATATAGCCATGTAGAGTGATTTTTCCAATGCATATAGCCGCATGTATCTCATCAAGGAGAGAAAAAGATAATAAGCTAGAATTTATTTAAAAAAAAAAAAAGGAGAACAGCCACCAGCGTGAAAGCATTCCAAAAAACACAGGCTGGCCTATGTCCCAATGCATTATTAATTAATTAACCAAGCCAAAAAAAAAAAAAACAAAGCAGCTGAGTTTAGGCGGGAAAATTGGGGTGGGCCTGCAAAAACTCAGCTGCTTTAGTATTAAATATAGATATAGGTATAGATATTTTAATAAAATAATAATGTCTAGTGAGTTATAAATCAATTAATTGAGCCATAAAAGGGGGAAAAAAACAAAAAATAAATAAAATATATCTTCCTAAACCGTTGCCAGTGGATTGTCACCACTCACCAGTAAGTCAGGGGCGGAGCCAATTCAGGACCAGTGCGGTCCAAATTTTAAGGTGTAGAAGATTGAGTTGCCATGGAAATTCGAAGGAGCTTTCGGCATATTCTTTTGAGTAGGAAATGGCACAAGGAGCTTGGGGAAGAAGATGATTTGGGTTTTAAGTGAAACTACACGATTACCCTTACTTGTTACAAATGGGCTGGTAAAATAAAGTGATTGTTGGACCCAAGAAAACTATTTTAACTTTAAAAATGATTTTAAATTTGCTTGAAATTCTTGTTTAATTGTTTTTTATTTTTTTTAAATGTTAATTCACCTTGCCCCAACTCAAATCAAGTCCTTAATTTGTCTTACCTTCTCACTTTCTACTTCAAAGTTTTAAAGTAATTGTCATCCTATTTTCAACTATTAATCTTGTCACTTCAATACATCAAAATGAAGTCAAGCTACCATGCTAATCGCTAAAATACAACTAATTATGTTACTGTACTAAAAATTCTACCGACGTGAAGCAATATTTCAACGTTGACCGACCGCACTCACATAAAATCCTGGCTCTGCCCCTACAGTAAGTTACTGATTTTTCATTTTCCCGACATTTGTCGTGATGTTTGCTGATTTGAGTGTTAATCCCCATGTTTTTTTCACTAAGTTGCAAGTTGGTCCTAGATTCCTTGGTGTTTGTAATTTTTCCCTCTCTTTTGAGTCTTCAGGATGAAGGTACTTTGCACGGCAAAAGATTTGTAAAGAATTGTAACTTTGAGTGCTTTCAATATAAAAGAATTATAAACAGAACTAGAAAGGAGTGGAAGAAATTTTCAAGTAGTATAGGCAGGTTTACTAAAGTAGTCGTAATTAGTTTCTATTATTGGAAATTTCTTTTTTATTCTTTGTGTACTTTGTATGTTAGTGTGTTTAACTTTCATATTCTCATGTTCGTCTATCTTCTTAGGTAAGATCTTGATCATTCAATTTTATTGTTTCACTATTTTATGTATTCAGCAATTTTCAACTTTAATACCAAACAATTCCAAAGTCATGTTCTTGTTAAGTTATATGTTGACGTTGGGTTTTGACGTGGACCCTAGTCAGCAAAGTGTACGTAATGTGGTGGTGAAGACTGCTTAGGGTTTCTTATAGGAGCAGAGTTTGATGTAAGCACGAGACTAGGAACTAGATTAGGGGACGTGTGCGGAACTAAATAAGTATAATGCAAGAATTCTCTCTCTAGATTATATTTTTTAGGCAAAAAAGCCTCCATTTCTTTGGCACCCCAAGACTTATTTATATGCAAATCTCATGGTGCTTTGGGGATTTTATACAACCTATTCGGACATGAACTGATTTGTTACATGCGAAAGTAAAATATGCCTTTAGTTTTGTCCTAATAACCATCCCTAACTGTCAATTGTTTCCCATGTTCCTCACACGCCTTATTGATACTCCTGGCTTCCCCGATCGTGACAAGGGGGTCAGAGGTTTTGTTCGGACATAAACGTCCTACCTCAACAACCGAACTTCGAGTGTATTATGTATTTTCCCCTGTTTGCCCTGGTCGGACGTTTCTGGTCGGACGTTTCTGATCGGACACTCACGGCTGATCTCAACTAGCGTTCCCTCGGGGTTGTTACGCCTTTTCCCTTACTCACTCTGATCGGCCAATCCATCTGTGGGGCTCTGACGTCAACGTGGTGTGTAGTTAGTAACATTATAAAACATGAAAAAGAAGACATAGTTCCACGTGATAGGTCAAATCTTTAAAATGTCATCACAATTAAACAGAATACTAATTCAATAAAATTAATATTGTTTTATTATAATACAGATAAAGAAAAGTAACGCAAATCATAAAAACTATGTAACTTTTTTTATTCTATTCCTGCAACGAAATTTTATTTAAGATCATTCAACTTTTTATATTTTCATTTATTTTAAGGGTTTATATTTTCATTTGTTTGTCCTATCTATAAGATTATAAAGAGAATTATTATCCCAATATATTTATCACTAATATAATGGAGATTATAACCACTTTAGTGATACTATGTGATATTAAATGATAAATAAAATTGAAACATTTGACGCATAAGTGGCAATCTTAATTTTAATTTCTTTACGGTATTTCTCTCTTTCTCACATGTACAATGTAGATTCATCAAATTAAAACATTAATCTAAGTCTGATGGCCAAAGTGTAAATTGGAGGGCCAACATAACTCTAACCAATAAATTGATGACATGAGGAGAAGTTTATGTATTTTATTTTTGTCCATTTGGCCACTCCAAAAGATAATGGGTGAGGAAGGAGAAAAAGGGGCCTCTTTGATCTCTTGGAGCACTTAAAAAGTGGAAAATGATGTGCCACAATGGTTTGCCTCCATATGATGCCATGATGGGAATGGTGGGGTAGGACCTTATGGTCCTTTTAAGTGTCACTGCACAGAAGTTAGTATACTACAAGTTGTTTCACTGGTTTTTGTGTGGAGTCAACTTAGGCTTCATGTCACGGAGTTAATATTCTTGAAAAATGATACACGTATAAAATCATATGAACTCTATACGTGGTTTCACACATGTCATTTTTTCCCTTGGAACTTGAACTCAGGGAGCCCATGTTAGCTCCATTGAAAATGGAAACACTTCTTCTCACCACGAAAATTTTCTAACAATTCTGATATGTGCCATTCCGTCCCATTCACATGACGTGCATTAATGCACTCATATGGGACGTGCATCCCTGATTCCACTAGAAATTTTTTTGCAGTTATTTTCTTCCCCCGAACTTTACTGTTGTTTGTCAATGTTTACTTTATACGCACCACATAATTTTGTTAGAACATAAATGTTATAAAACTATTGGATAGTTCCATTATAGAACCATTATGATGATGTGAAAAAACATGATGAAGGCATGTGGATTTTTCCACATCATTTAAATGGTTTTATTACAGTGGAGCAATTTGATAGTTTTATAATATTTCTATTCTACTATAATTATGTTGTGTGTACAAAATAAACATTAATTGATATACTTGTCATTGTAATGAATGTCTATTTCTTTTACTATAGTCTATCAATTCAGTTGTTGCACCTTAAAAGGTGTCGTTATAATACAAGTAAACTTCTATGTCCAGTCAACACATGTCCACAACCATCCAAGCAAAGATGTAAACCGTTCGGACGGCAATGAACTGGGCGTGCAAAACAAACCGAGGAACAGATGAAATTTTCAATGATCAAATGCAAACAGTAATTCTTATCCTAATCAGGCGATGAAATTGATGATTTGGGTCCCCCTTCTTCACCAATGAAATCAATGATATTTTCCACATTGGCCCGGTCTTCTGCCATAGGAAAAAGCCAACTCATGTGGAAGTTAGTGGGTTACCGACAGCCATCGTCGACACAGACTTCACGCGCTTGATTTCTCTTGCTGTAAATTAAAAAAGCCGTTATGTATGGATCAAATGGGTTGTCGAAATTTTCAAGATCAGCCAAGAATTATTTTTCGCATTTATTGCCATCCTAATAATGGATGCGATAAAATATCTCATAAATGTCTTAAACCTTCACATTTTTCTAGTTTCTGCTTCCTATTTTTGTGGGTAAAAGTGTGTTGCTTTCTTTTCTCTATCCAAAGACTGTATGTAATTCTTGAAAAATAGTCCCTTCTTTAATCAAAATTCTGCAACTGGTTTTCCTGAAATGGAAATTTAAGGGCCCCAGTCTTCATTTTTCTTCCAATTTTTTCATGATCTTAGTTTCTAAAGATGGTCTTGTAGCAGATATTTGGGGGTCATGTAAGTATTATTAATATTTGTTCCTTGTTAATCAAGATTTTCCTACTGTTTTTCTTGGAAACGAAAGTTAAGGGCCTCAATCTTCAAACTTTCTTCTGTCTTTTTTATCACTGTAAATGTTTTCTTGTATGTTTCCGGTAAGCCTGAGTACAAATTAGAAATGGGTATAGTGAGTACAATTTTGGGTGTTTTCGGCTTCGGATTTGGGACCTCAATTGGGCTTGTAATTGGATACTTCATGTTTATCTACACCCAACCAACTGATGTTAAGGTCAGTTTTCTTTTTCCTGCATTCTTCTTTACATGATTTATGCATTGTGCAACAACAAATCATTTCTCTGATGATTTTCTGCATCGAAAGTTCAGGCTTTTTACGTAGCCTGGTGTCTTTTAATGCTTTGATATTATAATGGAGTTCGATTTAATAGCACTAATTTTTCTGTTCCTGATAATGTGGGAATTGGTGATGAGTTTGCAATTTGAAGCATTATTTTATACATTTATATATTGGTGTAGAAAGGAAGAGGGCGATAACCCCAACCCCAACCCCACAAGAAGAAAGATGAGAAATGATATTTGTACATATAAGATGTACAAAATAGAAAATACAACCCCCATTGTATTTACTTAAATATGCTTTACTCCATCTTTCTTGAGTTCACAACTTTTGCGGTGTGTGTGTAAATTGAGAGGTGCGTGTATAAATTTTGTACACTTTGTATTTGTACAAATAGCACTTAACAAGAAATACTAAATTTCAAGTCAAAGGATGGAGGAGAAGTACTATTTTATTGGTTACATCTCCTTGAATTAGTGAAACTATCAATAGTAGTGGTGTGCGATTTTTGCTTTTGATTTGTCACAAAATGATTGAAGAAAACAAATGGAGGTTCTAGAAGATAATTCGATTCACAAAACAAATCACGATGATGCATAAACTAATTTTCTGACTCAATCTTTAATGAACTTAGAAGAATCATGGCGATACATTATTATTTCTCCAAATATGCATTTCATGTTAAAAAGCATTGTTTATGTTTGTCTAAACTTGAGAGTAGATTTCAAACTTCACCAAACACGATATAAGTTAGACATGATAATTTGTAATCCACTCCGGTTGTATCCACACACAGCCTTATTTTTGTGTTATCAGCCACAGTTAGGTTAGCTGCTTTTTGTTAAATCAAATTTTGCTAGATATGGTATCTTTATTCTTTCAGAACTTTCCCGCGCTGCTTGATGTCTGAACACTTTAGGTTGTAATGTAATTAGGAATCCTTTTGTAACAATTTGTGCTCATAATTTTAATCCGTCTTACTTTGTTAGTTTTCAAATGTTGTTATCTATATATCTATTTGTTAGAATTGGATTGCTTTTTACTGAAGTTAATGAAATAATTTTATTTTTTTTCTCACATTGGTGCTTAGGTTACTGATAAGTGATTGCAATTCATATTATAGTTTCCCATCCTACAGGGAATTCTTTAACTGTTCGACCTTGAAAATTCCCTCCGAATTTTCCACATCAAATTGCGCTCACTAAAATTTTTTTTATGTGAAAAATCCCTTAAGGTTTTGCCATGGGTTTTACTGCTCCACCTCAATGGAGGGGTTTGGAATAAATTGCACTCCCTACTTTGAGTTGCTCGTCCTTGTGATAATTTTAGGGCCTTATGGTTCTGATTTTTTGAAAATTGATTTTGTGAAACGTGATTTTTTGAGAGGATATGTGGTTGAGAAATAACAAAATGTTACGAATCTACGTGCAAGATTATTTTAATGAGTAAATGTATGGTTGAAAGTGAGTTTGAGTGAGAAGGGTTTTGAGAAAATCAAAGCCATATCATTTTATGAACAATTTTTACACATAAGGTAAAATGGAAGATGGAGATGACTTTTTATTTGCCCTCTAGTCTTGGAAAAAAGAAAAGAAAAAAGCATAGACAAAATTATTTTTATTGATCGAAACGTGCTTTGTGTAGGATCCTGATGTTCGTCCATTAGTTGAGCAAGATTCTGAGAGTCTCCAACGGCTGCTTCCAGAGATACCTCTTTGGATAAAAAATCCGGATTATGATCGGGTATATTATCATTTTAAACCTGTTTCTTGCATAATTACAGGATTTCTATTATTATTCATCCATTTCTCTTATTGCAATAGTTTTAAAAACATTGTACAGATTTATTTACTTATCCATTTCTATTGCAGATTGATTGGCTGAACAAATTCATTGAACTTATGTGGCCTTACTTGGATAAGGTTTGTTTTGCTTGCATGCATTTGCCAAACATTTTTTCCAACCAAATACTGACAATTAAAGGTCCTCAGGCAATTTGCAAGATGGCAAAGAAAATAGCAGAGCCCATTATAGCTGAGCAAATTCCAAAATACAAAATTGACTCGGTGGAATTTCAAGTACTAACTTTGGGCTGCTTACCGCCTACTTTTCAAGGTTTATCTCTCGTTTCTTAATCCTAGGTTTTAGAGGAATTATTAAAGAGTTAGAGGTTCTGTTATATCATCAAAACATATTAACCTGAAGGAATGAATTCATTCACACTTTTGTGAAAGCATAACCATCAATTTTACTTGCCTTTTAGAGATGACATGCCTACAGAAATGACATGTTTGATATGCTTCACTAACTGTAAGATAGGCAATCTTTTATTATTTTTATCTTCTTAAAGTATTTCTCAGTCGATATTACAAATATGTCAAAATTAACATGATTACTGTGGTTGTGTCCTTCGCACCTTGCCCTTCTGTATTTGTTTGTCATCCTTACTTGAAATGATAAGTTGCTATTGGTAAACAAGAAACCTTGCTTTCTGGTTTTGCTTCTCTCCCTCTCTCCATCTCTCTCGCTGTTCTTCCTTTGCTGTCACTTTTTTCAAAGAATGATTTTCCGTTGTAAAGCTGTCATGCCTCGGGTTCATTAACTAACTTCCTGCACTGCAGCTACTCCGATCTTCGCTGATCCTGCCTAATGAAAGAGAGATAAGGGGAAATGATATTTTCTTTTTACTAAAATGATTGGTTCCTTAGTAACAATAACGCTTCACGCTTCTTTCTTCTGCCTTTAGCTTTTTCCAATATTTCAACTTGTATCTTAAGGCAATTTATTTCAACTAATATGTTCCAGGAATGAAAGTCTATTCCACGGAGGAGAAGGAGCTGATAATGGAACCACTTTTGAAGTGGGCGGCTAATCCTAACATCATTGTCGCTGTCAAGGCATTTGGTCTAAAAGCCACGGTCCAGGTATTGTCTCTGTAGCATAAAGTAATAGTCATATTGTTGGGTCAAAAGAACATTGTTATTCTATGTTCAGAAACCTTTGCCTCTCTTTTCTAGGGCTGAAATCTGCTTACATATCTAATATTGTTGCAACAAAACAATTTCCTTCACCGAATTTTTGTTTGGAGTGTTTCAGGTGCTCGATTTGCAAGTTTTTGCTTCTCCAAGAATCACATTAAAGCCACTGGTCCCCAGCATCCCATGTTTTGCAAACATATATGTTTCTCTTATGGAAAAGGTGCATATTGACAGACTCATATCTGTTGGTAATATTCCTGAGCAAGGGAACAAAAAGAATGTTTTTTTGCTGGATCACAGGATATATTAGGTGACTTGACAGTAGCTGAATGCCAAATATTGAATCTTTTTGCATGCCTGACAATCCTTTCTTTGTTTGGATCTTGCTTTTCAGCCTCATGTTGACTTTGGACTGAAGCTGCTAGGTGCTGATGCTATGTCTATTCCTGGACTGTACAGATTTGTTCAGGTGAAATCATCCTACCATACTATATTCTTCAGATGATTCACATATGCTTTTTCATGTGGCATCAAAATGTTTATCGAATGAAATTTAGTTATTTTTGACCTTGGTGAGTTTCTGTGCTTCTTTAGGAACTTATAAAAGACCAGGTTGCAAATATGTACCTATGGCCTAAAAGACTAGAGGTTCAGATAATGGATCCGTCAAAGTAAGTTTCCCACTTTTATTTCTGACTAGTGAGTGATTTTCTAATCCCTAACCGAATTTACTTGGTCATCTGACAGAGCAATGAAGAAACCAGTAGGAATTCTTCATGTGAAGGTTGTCAGGGCCATGAAGCTTAAGAAAAAAGATCTTTTGGGTGGTTCAGACCCTTATGTGAAACTAAAAATTCCTGACGAGAAAATTTCAGGGAAGAAAACAACTGTGAAATACAAAACTTTGAACCCTGAATGGAATGAGGAATTTACATTCGTTATTAAGGACCCTGAATCTCAAGTTCTAGAGCTTTCAGTGTATGATTGGGAACAGGTATCAATTTTTCTTAGTTTTCATTACAAAACAAATCCTGATATATGAGTGAAATTGAGTTAGCTGGAGGCTATCAGTTTTCCTTACTTTTCATTACAGTAATTGCTTATTGATCATCTAGGTGCTTATTTTAGAACTCTAGAATTCAGATGAACTTTCTAAATGTGCTATTAAAACATAATGTTCTATCAGTTCTCCCATCTTCTTTCAGTCTGCACTTTCCTCTTCGTTTAGGTTGGATCACACGACAAGATGGGCTTGAACATTGTCCCACTAAAAGAACTTACTCCTGAAGAGCCAAAAGTTCTGACTCTTGATCTTCTTAAGAACCTAAACCCAGATGATGTACAAAATGAAAAGTCACGAGGGCAACTCGTTGTTGAAGTCAACTACAAACCCTTTAAGGATAACGAGATACCTGATGATATTGACGATCCAAATGCTGTGCAAAAGGCTCCAGAAGGAGCACCTAAAGGCGGTGGCTTGCTTGTCATTATAGTCCATGAAGCACAGGACTTGGAAGGGAAGCACCACACCAATCCATCTGCTCGTCTACTTTTCAGAGGAGAGGAGAGAAAAACTAAGGTAATCTTACAGCAATGTATAAAATGGAGGAGCCAGTGTAATGCTTATTATGTTGTTTAAATATTAATTTTGCAGTTTTTTTCTTATATTATGGAACTTTAATTTCCTATTACTATTGTTTGGATTTTTTTAGATTGTGAAGAAAAACAGAGATCCAAGATGGGGGGATGAGTTTCAGTTCATGCTGGAGGAACCACCCACCAATGACAGGGTTCATGTTGAAGTGATTAGTACTTCATCAAGAATGGGTTTACTGCACCCTAAGGTACTTTTAAACCCTCATCAATTTTTCATCCTTTAGGCCACAAAATGTAATCTTTGTTACATTTAGGTTATCGACTTCAAAGGTGGTTATAATTTGACTCGCCTGTCCATTTTCCTTAGTCAAAGATCGAAGTAGTCTCATTCTTCATTCTAAAATCTTTTTGGTTGCTAGGAAACTCTTGGCTATGTGGATATAAACCTCTCGGATGTAGTCCAAAACAAGCGAATCAACGAGAGATACCACCTAATTGACTCAAAGAACGGTCGAATTCAGATAGAGATGCAATGGAGAACTGCATCTTGAGAGCAATTGGCAATTTGGTATTTCTTGAATGATGTAAGCTGTGTAAGCTGGTAATCAAACTTGGAAATGAAAATTTTTGTGATGCTTTTGATCACTTATTACACTCTTAGTCGCAGAACCACCTGTTCAGAAGTTTTCAAGTTATTTAGAAATTGAACAAATAATTCTAGTTTATTTATGCTTATATCTCGAATCTCGTTAGAGGTCTTATATTTATTTCTTTTACACGTTAAATTTTGATGAAAGATGCCAGTGAAAAAGGTATCTTGCAAAGTTTCATCTCACTAACTTTTTATTCGATCATGTCTTATTTACTTGTATAATAAACCGTTAAATTGTATATAAGATTCTTGGCTGAAAAATGGCAATTACATAAGATTTGAAAGTTGATTTGCACCACAAATATACACACAGTCAATATCAATGATCCAAATGGGATTTTTAGAGTGGGAAAACATGTAAGCCTCTTTATTGGGTTCTTCACATCATTCTCCTAAATTCTAATTTTTGGCGCAGAAATTAAACTTTAAATTGGAATATGAATATGTTCTCTTTTGTAGTGGACAGAACTTGAGGTTAGAGAATAGATTCTAACTTATTGGCACAATCTCTGTGGCTTTAAAATAATCATTAATAATTTATTTAGTACTAAAGGTAATAGTATGTGTTTGTAAATAACTTTTTTGGATTGTAGAAGTATTTGGCTCTATCGAGTTAAATACTTTTAGCATTCAATAATAATCAACACAATATCGAAAGAGGGTAACTTACTATAACATAATATCCAAAGCTCATATTCATGAATAATGACCTCCCCCCTTCTACTTGGGAAAAGAAGATGTTTAAAAGCCTTTGAACAAATTTATCAAAAAAAATAATAATAATAATAATAATAAGATTCAACTTCATTAGTTAGAAACTAAGAGAAGTGCATAAACTATTTTACTATCATAATGGATTCAAACCAAACAAGTTTTCAGGAAATTTGAGAACAGAAAATGAAAACACAACAGAAAATATTTTCAAAAATGAAATAAGTGAATCTCTTTTCATTGTGCTTCCGGCCCGATTGTGAAGGGTACCAATGCGTCTTTTTTTTTTTTTTTTTGGGTTTTTGTTGGTTGTACCTTTGTGTTTTCTTTTAGAAAAACTATACCCTCTGACTCTACTTTGTCACCAAGTGAAAAGTCCACTCTTTTCCTTTGACCAATCAATACTTATAGGATCTTGATGTGGCTATTAACAAAATTTGGACTCTTGTCTTCCTTCCTCTGAAAAAAAATTGTACAAATTTGAAATTTTCATTATTCATTCAAGAAAAAAAGATGGCAACAACTATATTTATTCTCCTTAACATCTTCCTCTTATTTGCCACGTTTTCAAGAATCATGCACGCATACTCTGATCTTGAAACCCTGTTACACCTCAAATCAGCCATTGTTGGACCTTCGGGCTCTGGTCTAGACGATTGGGTTGCAGCACCCCAGTCGTCTCCCGCCGCTCATTGCTTGTTTTCTGGCGTTACATGCGACGAGGAATCACGGGTTATTTCGCTTAGCATCTTTAATGTTCCACTCCGGGGAACTCTCCTGCCTGAAATTGGGCTCTTGGATAAGCTTGTCAATCTCAGCCTCGTTGGAACCAACCTCACCGGCGGACTCCCGGTGGAGATAGCACACCTGACGGCCTTAAGGCTTGTAAACTTGAGTACTAATATATTTAATGGGACTTTTCCAGGGGAGGTTGTGCTCGCCATGCATGACTTGGAGGCGTTTGATATTTATAACAATAATTTCTCCGGTCAACTTCCCATCGAGTTTCTCAAGTTGAGGAAGCTTGAAATTCTGAGCCTTGGAGGGAATTACTTTTCCGGTGAAATCCCGGAATTTTACTCGGAATTTGAGAGCTTGAAGAATTTGGGTTTACAGGGGAACTCGTTAACTGGAAAAATTCCTGCCAGCTTAGCCAAGATTCCGAATCTCCAAGAACTTCGGCTTGGATATTTTAACATTTATGATGGGGGGATTCCACCAGAGTTTGGCTCTGCAAGCTCGCTCCGGTTGATTGATCTCGCAAGCTGCAATCTTTCAGGTGAAATTCCGGCGAGTCTAGGAAATCTCAAGCATTTGCATTCTCTATTCGTTCAAATAAACAATCTAACAGGGCAGATTCCACCGGAACTTTCGGGTTTGATGAGTTTGATGTCATTCGACGTGTCCATTAACAAACTCACCGGAGAGATACCGGAGAGTTTTGCTGTACTAAAAAATTTTACGTTGATTAACCTGTATCAGAACAAATTAAGCGGTCCTATTCCGCGATTCATTGGAGACCTTCCGCATCTTGAAGTTTTTCAGATATGGAATAACAATTTCACTCTTGAGTTGCCTGAAAATCTTGGCAGGAACGGAAGGCTATTGAAGCTAGATGTTACGAAGAACCATCTCACCGGAACTATACCGAAAGATTTGTGTAAAAGTAGAAAGTTGAGGACGTTGATCCTGATGGAGAATTATTTTTACGGCCCGATTCCTGAAGAATTAGGGGAATGCAAGTCGTTGGAGCGGATCAGACTAAAGAGGAACTACTTGAATGGAACTATTCCGGCGGGGTTCTTCACTTTTCCGGCTCTGGTAATGCTTGAGCTGGATGATAATTTCTTCTCCGGCGAGCTTCCAGTTGAGATTTCAGCAGATATTCTTGGAACGCTCTCACTTTCAAATAACTGGTTTACCGGAAAAATTCCTCTGGCCATAGGCAACTTGACGGAGTTAGAGATCTTATCTCTTGAAATGAACAGATTTTCAGGTGAAATTCCAGAGGGAATCTTTAGTCTAAAAAAGTTTTCCAAGTTAAATCTCAGCGGAAACAGCTTAACAGGGGGAATTCCAGGTTCAATTGCTCACTGTTCCCACCTAACTTTTATTGATTTGAGCGGCAACAATTTAGATGGGGTGATTCCTAAAGAAATTTCCAGGCTGCAGAATTTGAATGCACTGAACCTCTCTAGAAATCGACTGAACGGTACAATTCCAGGCGAAATCGGGTTAATGAAGAGTTTAACACTCTTGGATCTTTCTTATAACAATTTTTCGGGTAGAAAACCGATCTCTGGACTGTTAAAAGACCTTGATGATCGGTTTTTCGCTGGAAATCCTAACCTATGTGCACCTCGAAGCTTTACTTGTCCCTCGGCCTCGAGCCCATCTCAGGCCTCTCGAAAAAGCCATTCAAAAACTTCGAAAGTTTTAGTAACTCTCGCTTCACTGATTCCTTTGGTTTTGATATCAGTTGTTGCTTGGGTAATGATCCGAAGAAGGAGGCTTGAAAAATCAAGAACTTGGAAGCTTACGGCATTCCAAAAGCTAGATTTCCAAGCGGAGGACGTGGTGGAATGCTTGAAAGGTGAGAACATTATTGGCAAAGGGGGCGCGGGAATTGTCTACAGGGGAACCATGCCTAACGGCGTTGATGTTGCAATAAAAAGATTACTGGGTCAAGGCAATGATCGCGGCTTTGAGGCTGAAATTCAGACGTTGGGTCAAATCAGGCACCGGCACATTGTGAAGCTTCTTGGATACGTATCGATCTGACGACACAAATCTGTTGTTGTATGAATACATGTCCCATGGAAGTTTAGGCGATACATTGCACGGCACAAAAGGTGCTAGTTTGCAATGGGAATCAAGATGTAGGATCGCTGTCGAGGCTGCTAAGGGATTATGCTACCTACACCACGACTGTTCGCCTCCGATTATTCACCGTGATGTAAAATCAAACAACATTTTGCTCAACTCCGACTATGAAGCACATGTGGCCGACTTCGGGCTTGCCAAGTTTTTGCACAATGAGGGCACCTCCGAGTGCATGTCCTCGATTGCTGGCTCCTATGGCTACATTGCACCAGGTGACACCATATATTGATTTCATATTGATGTTAGTTTCTTGGATATTGAATTTGTCATGTAACAAGGGTTGCACTTTGAATCTCAACAGAGTATGCCTACACACTAAAAGTAGATCAAAAGAGTGACGTGTACAGTTTCGGAGTAGTCTTGTTAGAGTTGATCACTGGTCGCAAGCCCGTAGGTGAGTTTGGTGAAGGCGTAGACATTGTACACTGGGTGCGCAAAACAATATCGGAGCTTGATCAACAATCAGATGTGGCATCAGTACATGCAGTGATTGATTTTAGGCTCACCGAATACCCTCTACCAACGGTTGTAAATATGTTCAAGATTGCAATGTTTTGTGTCGAGGATGAAAGCACATCAAGGCCAAGCATGAGGGAAGTTGTTTATATGTTAGCAAATCAGTAGTCAACACCATAATTTGGAAGCTAGTCCTCGTTTCAAGACTTCCGACTTGTCATTAAACACCCAAGAACTTGTTTTCGGTCACTTATCAAGAAGAATTTGAACAATTATAGTTGGATACAGTACTGAAAACTATATTCTAGAACTCAATGTCTTCTCATTTATTTTATTAAATAAACGGAGATTGGCATGTAAGGTACTCATTTGTTTTTGTAGATTTCATGATTTTTCTTTGTATATCGTGTATCTTCTTGGCATACCTTGCAGGTGGATTTGTATCTATAGTATTGTGATCCCCATGCTATGCAAGGAAATAATATATGTATAATTCTATCTACGCATTTATTGTATTATCTTCCAATTTCCATTTTCAGATAGTCCTATTACAGCTAATTACAGATTCTTTTTTCCAAAATTATCCTACAAATTATTTTTTCCAAAAATGAATTTGCCATTTCTGTTTCTGAAATTCATATTAATTATATTTAGATAATCAATTAAGATAAAATAACAAACTCTATTACAAAAACAAATATGTGGTGAAACTTGCAGTGCATTGATTTATCTTTATTATTTTTTTCTATGTTTTACAGCACACTCTGCCAATTAATTAATCTATACTCCCTTAAAATTAATCAATGTTAATGGAAAGTGAGTCATAAAATTTAGTGCAATTGATATTTTTATATGTACTAATGTTATTGTGCACGAAAACCTACATCATCAAAAGCGGTGGTTGCACATATGATAAAATTTAGTGTATTGATATTTTTGTAAGTACTAATGTCCTTGTGTATGAAGAGCTAGACCATCAAAACTGAAAAGTGGTGGTAAAGCTAGCTCTTCAAGTATCATCAAGGAAAAATGTTGGAAGACATTTGGACATCTCAAATATATAGTTCAAAAATATAACTCGGTTTAGTTGTTTAGATGAAATAATATTAATTTGATGGAGTTATTCAGAGTTTTTTTTTTAATTTTTCTATCTTTTTCTTTGATCATGTGGAGGTTTTATTTTACCAAATCATTTAAAAAAATACTATTATTGTAATCAAGAAAGAGTTTTAATTAAATAAATAAATTGTTCAAGAAACTATCGTGTTGGAAGTGTAATTTGATGGGAAAACTATAAAATAATATAAACTTGAATATTAGTGATAAAAAGCCATATTGAAATTGAAACAAATAAGAAAAAAGATATTGAAATTGAAACAATATTTTTTCTCCTTCTAAGTTGATATATACAAAAATAATTGGATTTTCAAATTCAAAAATTATTATGGAACCGTTTTTCTCAAAACTTAGACTTGTTGCATAACACGGATATCTATTTTGAGAAATATGGTCTAACATGTGATTTTCGCCGAACATAAAGGAAAAAACTCTTATGCCTGCAGAAAAAGATCTATCAGTAAATGAATTCTAGCGAGTTTTAAACAGACCTGGATCACTGGATGGCTAAAATGTAAAGTCGAGATCGGTATGTGCAAATGTATATGCTTCATTCTATTAACCCTATTGGATCCTAAATTACCTCTCAAGTTCAGAGAAAATAGTTTTCTTTAAAAAGAGTCAACGTCGCACGTGAGACTTTTCTTCAAAAAATTAGATTTCATTCATTAATCGATATTTGTATGTTGCAATAGTTAGACTAACATTTGTATGTTACAAATATTGTGTTTAACAAAATTTTTCAGATTTTATATTAATTAATCTAAATCCAAAGAACAAAATTTTTTGGTGGTCATTCGACAGTTCTATTGAAATTTTTATTGTGAATTATTCTTTTTTGTGCATCACACGGGTGAGAGGCTATATGTTAATCTTAACTTTAATCCATTAGGTAATCCTAGAATTTATGGGCACATTTAAAGTTTATTGAACATTTGTAGCGCTCATCATAAAGCACATTGATTGTACTTTAAAGTTGTTGCAAATGCAATATTCTTGGTTAATAACATTGAAAGGTGATTCGGTTCTGAAAATTGACAGATTATCTATTCAGTGAAGATATATAAAATAATGATGCTGAATTAATCTATCATTGAAGAGCACTATCATTATTACAGGTTTATACCGGAACACTACTTTAGTTTTACTGTGTAATAGTTAATAATGTCAATGAGTTTGATTACGTTTTAAAGAAAGAAAAACAAATTATTGGAGATGGAATTACTAAATATATTGGCATGAGATAAAATCGTTTAATGACCACATGAAGAGAGAGATATACAAAAGGAGAAAGCAAGAGAGACACATATTACGGGCCAATTCTTTGGTATGACGTGTGCTCTTCCGATCTTAAATTTTTTTTCATTTTCTTACATTTTTTTCTTTTAATTTGAACCTACAGGTGATGAGGAAATGCTCACGAGCATAATCATATACAAATCCAATAAATTAGTTAAAAAATTTATTTTTCCAATGACATGATACCAGACAATCAACAAGCATTTTTAATTATGTCGTAACTTTGGCTTGAAGTAATGAACCAATTTGATTTGCATAAAAGATGACAATTAGTTGAATTCAATGACAATTGAAGGACTTATATTTGTCATTTATGTTGATAAATGTATGTTGAATCTCACTTTGCATAAAACACAAAAAATACTATAGAAGAAAATTTTGAAAAACCTCCTGAATGTTTTGTATTTTGTAAACAAACCTCTCAGATTACGTGTCGTGTATAGATGCACACCACGTGTATTTCATATATGCCATGTAACATCCCGGCAAAATTTAAGCATGTAATTGTTATGTTGATGATGATCAAATACTATTGGATTTTCTTCAACTAAAATGTTATAAGATTATTGAATTGAATTGTATCAATTATAATGTCACAAGACTATATATTACACAAATGAATGCCTAAAATTTGGAATGGGGCTATTGATAACATGATTGTTATTTTAACAATCATTGAATTAAAATATGATTCTTAACAATCTGATCGTTATTTTGACGATGATTGGATAATTGTTGGAATTGCACTAATTGAAAGATTACAAGATTTACCATTCGAATAAATATCAAAAAATAAAAGATGGATTTTGACAATGTGAATGTTATTTGACGGCAATTGAATAACCACTTGAGTTTGCATCAATTAGGTTACAAAATCCAAAGATTGCTACTCGAGTTTGACATTAAATATAATGCCATAGTTGTATTTTGAAGATGATCGAATAAATACTTGAGTTTACTACGTTATATGACTCATGATGATTGAATAACGACCTAAATTGCATCAATTATGTTATATGATTAAAGATCATTGAACTTTATACAAATTTTCTAAGGGAAAATTTACTGTCCGTTTGGTTTGTGTTATAATTAGATTGTGCTATAATATATTTTGAAATTTGAATTTTTTATGACACGTGTCTTAATGTGATTGATTAAATTTTGTTGAAAAGTGAAAAAGTGTGATTTGATATGATGGAATTATAATAGATTCATGTTATAACACGAACCAAACAAGGCCTTAGTTTTTAACTCACGTGGCGGTCATCTAACAAAAGCAGTTTAGATGACCGCCACGTGAGTGATCAGGCTTCATTTTTGGAGCTTGGTCGATCTCCTTAGAAGAACTGGAACTTTATATGATAATAAGATTTGTTAATTAATGTTACTGATCATAATACATCATTTATAAGCCCCCATTATGGGGAAGTAGTATTTTTAGTGATTGTAAGAGGGATTTCGTTGATTTTGATCTATAATGGAGACCTCATGTACAATAAATTCCTCTCTATAAGTTTTATAGACTCACATGTGGGATTACGTAAATTAGTGAAGGAGAATACTCTACATACACCAAGTGTCTCAGTAATGGAGACCCCCGATGTCTCCGGATCAAAACTCGAGATTTCGGTCTTACAAACATTTTGCCAACTAGTTTAAATTTGTTTAAAATCACTATTTGTCTAAAATTTGTCACGTGTAAGTGGTTTGTCTTTTTCAAAATATAAAAAATTATCTTTTCAAAAAATTTGAACCGATCAAATCATATCACATGACAAATTTTTTTGATATATATTGCAAACTGACTTTAGCGGAAGGGAATCGAACCCTTCACTAAAAGTTTGAGAAGCAACTAGAATGCCATTATGCATTTTATCACACGAATCTTGACATCATGTGATCTCATACTATTGTCAAATTTTTAGTATTTGTGATCTCAATTTGATTGTTAAATTTTAGTCTTGTTGTTTCAACAAATGTTTATGTGATGGGAGATTATTCGTTATGTGTTTAGCGAGAAATCATTTTCAGTTTCACCACATAGAAGCCCATGTATGATCTAGTATCATACCTCTAGTACCACTATGACACGAGACAGACATTGTGGGATAATATCAACGATTGTTGATGTGTCCACATTAATGACTGATATTATTCTACATACCATTATGATAATAGATGTATGACTCTAGATCATTTCTACATAAAATCCATGTACTAATAACATGTAAAGAAATCACATTTGCAATTTTGGCACAGTGGTTTGGTTATATATTGTCACCACGCTTTTTACTAACTACACCACACCAAAATTACATTCAATTTCCTTATTTTTTTCAATTTTTTTACATTTGCATCATTAACTTATTTATGTCATGTTTTTAATCATTAACTTATTTATGTCATGTTTTATTTTTACTTTTTTATTAATTTTGACATATTGTTTCGTATAATAGTTTGATTTTAATAATTTCGTTGATATAAATTTCTATTTTTTTTAAATAAATACAAAAGTAATATTATCTCTAATAAAGTAGAATTACATATTTTGCTAGATTCGAAATACAAAAACAAAATTTTTTGAACATATACCCATATCTTCTCTATATATAGAAAGGGAACTGAGATTTTGGGATCTTTTTCCCACCCATAAATATTCCGGAATCTCTCATTTTTTTATTTTATTTTCTCTTTTGACTTCTTTAACAAGCTTTTTTGGAAAAAGTAATATTATTTAGTATCACTGGTGCTTGGCACCATATCAAGGTGTCATTAAATGATAAGTTGAATTAAGTGGATTATTTATTTATTTATTTAATTTCACTTATCATTTAATGCCACATAGACTGGTGTCAAGCACCACTGGTGCTACATAGCATTATTCTTTTGGAAAACTACCAACTTCCATTAACAACTTAATTGGAAACTACCCAGTAACTTCTTTTCAATTATCAACTGACGTGTTAATTTGGAAAACTACCCGCTACCAAATTTTTCTCTTTTTTTCCTATAGAAACGTTCCCTTTTTTCAGTTTCTTCTAGGATCAGTTTTACATGCTTTTGATAAATTGTCATACATTTTCAGTCCACCATAAATATATCTACAAAATATTCCACTTTGAGATTTGCTTTTGGTGTTGAAAATCCATCACCTTTGTTCCATGACAAAAGCCGATTTATAATCCATTTCATTTGGCTTCATTCACTATTGTGCATACAGCTTCAGTGGTTATGTCAATACAACTTAAAAACAATCATAATACGATATGACATTTATTTGATTTTCCTTCAACTTATTTGTTTTTAAAATTTATAATAATTTCGTTTTACGTTTTAAATTTCATAATAAAAATTTTAATACAATATGACATTTATTTAATATTCTTTCGTTAGTCTCTTAAGGGTTTTCAAAGTTCTTTACTTAAAAAATATATATCTATATATTACTAAAGGGAAGATTCCAATTGCAATTTTCCCTCCTTCTTCAAATTCTTGAATCTTACTAAAGGGAAGATGATCTACTTGTACAGATAAATGTACCTATTTATTTACAGAAAATGTTTGAAATTACAATTTCACTATATGTTATGCAATAAAAGAAAAAGAGAATATATGGATAAAATTATAATTTTATTCCCTATATATAAACTAATTTGTACACTTATATATATATATATATAGCTTCACTCAAGGGAAGATTCCAATTGCAATTTTCTTTTTTCACTTATTTTCTATTACAAAGATACGCTGGAAATTGT